>QGSO01001082.1:62511-79860 GCA_011037825.1 Carya cathayensis
TAAATCATTATCTATACTGTCAATATCATTATGGGAGTTCACTTATTTGATTTTACTATGTTCTTGTTTCAGCGTTACTTGCCTGGAATCAGTCTAAGGAATTTGTATATGCTTACTATGTGCTTCGTACAATTTCGTATATTCTAAGTCAAGGGAGTATTTTCTGCATTGCTGTTGCTTATGCGGTGAGAATTACTCTTCAGTAACTGAAAATCATGAATGGGAATACTGGGGTAACATTTTTCCTTCCTTTGGTAGGCAGATGTTGTCGATGACAGTAAGAGGGCTGCAGCTTTTAGTTGGATTACAGGTCTTTGCTCTGCTTCACATGTATTAGGAAATCTACTGGCACGTTTTCTTCCTGAAAAATACATTTTCCCGGTATGTTGGTGCCGTAACATCAGTATTAACCATGAGATCTTATTTTGCAATCATTTTCTTTTGTTAATCAGTTTACCAATTAAGCCTTTTGTTTCAGGTTTCAATAGCTCTCTTGATATTTTGTCCAGTTTATATGCAACTCTTTCTGGTTGAGACAGTTAAACTGGCTCCCAAAAGGGATCAAGATGCATCTTGCTTTACAAAGACAATTAATATTTTCCATAAACGATTCAAATCAATGAGAGATGCAGCCACAATAGTTATAAGCAGGTAATTCTGTCTTTGCCTGAGACAACTTAAAATGTTCTCACCCTGCTTTATTTGCATTTGATTTCTGGAATCTAGTAGGCAGTCTTTTTTATGTCACATAACAATATAACAGACATTGTCTTTGGCTGTAATAGCTTCATTTTTCTGTTACAGTCCAACACTCAGGGGCATTTCTCTTGTATCCTTCTTCTATGAATTGGGAATGTCTGGCATTACTGGTGTCTTAATGGTATGTTTCCTATTAGGCTATTAGCTCTGAAGTCAACTCTGAATGACCTTATTTGAATCATTGTTAATATCACTGAAATTGACACCCATTCAGAGTGAAGTTCCGTGAAACTCAGATTTGCTCACGAGGTCATTTCAGAAAGAGTCTTAAGATAAAATTACCTGGAAAAACCTAGTAAAAGCAGAAGGTCTATTGTTATATTTGTTTTTGTTTCTTGGAACCTGTATTTGGCTAAGATCTGACTGGCCAATACCAGCAGTTGGCATATGTAATGCACTAGACCCAAAAGCAAAAAAAGAAAAGACAAATGGAGAAATAGGGAAAGGAAAATACCCATAGAACAGCATAGCATACCATTCCTGACATATGAGAATAGAAGATTTTGAGAAGAAACAAAATGAGAAAGGAATAGGAGGAGAAATCAGGAGAGACTTGGAGAAGAAGCAGAAGATCATGAAGAAGTCGCTGCGGGGTGTGTTGGGGGGGGGGGGGGTTGGTGGTTGAATCCGAGGAGTCATGACATATGGTAGCAATGGTATGGGACCAAATCAACCACACATGTCCTAAACCCACTAAAACACAGGAGGACATGTGTGGTGGAACTTGCTCAGAAAAAGAGAAGCTGTGAAAGTTCCAGACTTTGGATGGAATACCTAGCAAAAGGCTTTCCAAATTTATGTTATAGCACAAGATAGTCCTTTAATCTGATCATAAGTGTAGTTGTACATTCCATCCAATCCATGCAATTGAATAATGATAATTTGTGAAACAATTCCTGATTTCTTTTTGACTCAATGATTTGACTGTGATGCAAATACCTGTGCAGTACTATCTGAAGGCTGCTTTTGGTTTTGAAAACAATCAGTTTTCTGAAATTCTGATGATGGTTGGAATTGGTTCGATTGTGTCTCAGGTACAGTCTTCTATGGAGCTTATATTTTCCTTTTGTTTCCCTTTTTGTTGAGGTATTGTAATGTTTTTGGCTTGTGCCAGATTTTTCTCTAAATCCTCTGCTTGTGTGATAAAAACTATTCGGTTTTGTGGTTTGCTTCGAGATGCTGGTGCTTCCTGTAATCAATCCATTGGTTGGAGAGAAGGTGATATTGTGCATGGGTTTACTTGCTTCAATAGCTTATGTAAGTCACCTTCTGATGCTTTTTTTTAATCCGCCCTACTCAAANCCCCCCCCCCCCCCCCCCCCCAACCAAAGAAAAAAGAAAAAAGAAAAAGAAACACAAATGGTGATTTTTGCCGTGCAGGCATTATTTGACGGCCTTGCTTGGGCAGCATGGGTATGTACGAACTTAATGAATTTGTTATTTAGTTCTATCCTGAAGGCAAATTTTCTATGAAAAAACTAAGTTGGTTAGCAGGCAGTATTTTAGTCTCAATGATTTTGGACGTATCAATGTGTGTGTATATACATTTCCTTGCATGATGTATGTTTATTGACACATAATGTTAGCCATGAAAATATTAAGTTTTGGTACAATTTAAGTTTGAATATATTTTGAAAACCTTCTATGCTCTTAGAGTTTCATGTGCATGCAGCAAAACAGGTTGTTTCTTTTTTACAAAGATTCAACGGTCAGAACAATCATCAGTGATATTCATCTTTCTTTTAAAGTTCCATGTGTCCTTTATGAGATTGAGTCAGTCAACGTTTCCATTATGGCAGAGAGCAAAAGATATAACTTCTCAGTTTGGATCATGAATTTCAATTCTGGATACATTTCACTCTGTAGTAGTAATAATGCAGCACTGCCACAATGCAGGTGCCATACCTGAGTGCCTCATTCAAAGTTGTTGTTGTCCTTGTACGACCTGCTGTAAGTATTGAAAGTCGATTATTTTCATAAAAGTACTTGAAAAAATATTTGATGTCGCTTTTTTTTCAATTATAACAGCAATTCCATTATGCTCATCAAAATCTTAATATGCAGACTTATGCTATCATTTCCAAAGCATCAAGTTCAACCAATCAGGTTTGAAACATACCTATGATCCTATTACCTTGCAGTCCATATATATGGGTATATTTCCCATTAATTTGTATTTCCACCAAAAAGCATCTTTCATAAATTGGGATAGGCTACTGAATACTTGTAACAGAAGGAGTAGTGCTATTTGTGTTGTCTAAAGTGTCGCATTGCTTTGCGTCCTCTATTGTCTTTACAGGGAAAAGCACAAGGATTTATTGCTGGTGTGGAATAGCAAGTTTGTTATCACCACTTGTAATGAGCCCATTAACTTGTGAGTGGACCGAGTCAAAGTTGCTATGTGAATGTTTTGATCATCTCATGTTTTACTAACCAGTTGAATTTCTGTCTCAGCATGGTTCCTATCTAAGAGTGCGCCATTCAACTGCAAAGGTTTCAGCCTTGTATGTGCATCCATATGCATGGTGAACATCTACTCCCCACATCTACTCTCTCTCTCTCTCTCTCAACTAAACCAACCTTTTAATTTCCTCAGGTTATTGCTTTATGTTATGCTAGCTTGCTTAAACCCGATGAAGCCTCAAACCGTGGTTCGGAGTCGGGGGATGACATTGAAGCTCCACTTCTAGGTGATAGTTGATGATCCATTGATTGTAGGTCTCAAGTAGTTTGCAAATATTTTTCTTGGCGGATAATGTAAATATTCAGCATCCTTAAGTAGATTGATGTTGCAATTATGTTAGCGCAACCAAGTTTTCAGTATGCAATTTTCTTAAGAAAGTCTCTCTCTACTACTTTCCTTCACATGTTCACTTTTCTTGATAGAGATCAAGAAATGCTGTAAAAATAAAATAAATGCTTGTTGCTTTTTTTTTAAGATGAAGAGGGTGTTAATAAAATATAAAATAAATAATAAAATCTACATATTTCTATAAACTTAAGCTTTTGGAATAACTATTGATTTCATATAATATCAGAATAGAGGTCTTGAGTTCGATCTCTGACTCTACATTTTATTTCATTTAATTAAATATTTCATGTATTGAGTCACTCATTGAAGAAGAGTCTGGTCTACATGTGAGGAGGAGTATTAAGATATTAAATAAATAATAAAATCTACTTCTTGCTATCAGTTTAAGTTTTTGAAAAAAATATTGATTTTATATGATATGTGTTGGGTGGTTTTGGCCTTCTTTCATTTTCAAAAGCTTGTTCAAGAGGTGAGGTTTTCCTTTATACTTAGAAACTGACCATCAGTCCATTTCATAACCGATATGGGACAACCTCAACAATTTCTTCCTCATACGTTGGGGCCTGTGTCGGAAGTAACAATAACTCGTTTCTCATGTAGACTGTTAGTAAACTTTGACTCTGATACTAATATTGGGTGGTCTTGGGCTTCTTTCAACCTCAGAAGCTAGCTCAATAAATGATGTTTTTCCTCATATTTAGAAACTGACTACTAGTCTATTCCAATACCGATGTGGGATAACTCTAACAATATAGAGGAAAAAAAAAAGAATGAAAAAGAAAAAAAGGACACCTCTAATTATTAATTCTGTCATGTTTTTAGATTTAGGAAAAACAATATATTTTTTTTCTTCAAATTATTACTCAATTTATAATAGTACCACCAAATATGCACTTTTCATTTAACTCATTAATTTGAATATTGTAAGACAATTTATCATCTCGGTAAGAATTGATTTAATCTTAAGATTGATAAAAAATGTGATATGAATCATTTGAAATTTTGAATGTTAAAGAGGGAGAAAAATTAATCCAATTATTTACCATGTTTCTAAATTATTTTTTAAAAGAATGTAAGAAAAATTACAAAAAAGAAAATGGTAGTAAACAATTGGTTGAACCCGATATGAACCCACCCGAAGCCAACCTACCCGAATTTGAAGGATTCGAACACTGCCAGTTCGCCATTTACCCGACAAGTTTCGAGCGCCTAGAAATATCAGCAAGACGGGGCAGAGTCTGCAGAGATAAAAAGGCAGAAAAGCTGATTGCTTTACCATTAAACCATAAAACCGGCCATGGAAGTTCTCACCCCCTCAGCCGCAACCATAACACCGCATATATTCCCAAGAAAAGCCCACAAAGCCAACCCCAAAATCTCACTGTAAACATCAAATTTCGCAATCCGCCGAACAAAAGAAACCACCTTCATCTCTCTTTTTCTTCTTCTTTTTTCATTTCTTTTATATGTTTCTCTTCCACACCAAGTGCGACTTTAACTTCAACTACAAAGACATTTCTGACTTCCAGTGACAACCACCACTGGATGGTGCTTATGGAAGCTCCTCAACAAGGGGTCAATTCCAAACCAGAAGTTATTGACTATTACGTTAACACTTTAGCAAGAGTATTGGGCAGGTGGGGATGTTTCGTTTTAATTTTCAGATAAAAATGTTTGCTTTGGGTCTGAATTATGCTTTGGTTGTGGTTTGAGCAGTGAGAAGGATGCTCAGATGTATATATATCATGCATCTTGTGATTCCCCATTCGACTTTTGCTGTGACATTGATGAAGATACTTCCCGCGAGCTCGCCCGTAAGTTTCTATTCTTTTACGCTTTCTTTGATATCATTCTAGTTTGCAGCAGAATGAATCATGTGGTTGTGCTTCAATTCTGCACCACAGTGGTCCTTCAGGTTTTATGTTTGGGGAGAAGTTGTGAAAGACGTTTTCATTGCTACTTATGTGCGGCGAATGTCCTGTAGGTCTACCTGAGGTTTTATCAGTTAGGCCAGACCCGGATGATATGCTGTTAAAAAGACATACAGCTCGCTGACAGGAAGTACTCGGTTGTTTCCTGTGACGAATATCAATCACGGCTTGTTCGGATGGACAAGCCGGGGGTTGGAGTTGTTACAAAGGCACAAATGGTTGATTATTATGCTCAAGCACTGACCAAGGTGTTGTGGAAGTAAGAAAACAAGATTTGAGTGTTTTTTTTCCTGTTCCATTTGTTGTAACGTTTCTAACCGATCACCAATTTGATATTCAAATGGAATTGTACTTTTGTAGTGAGAAGGATGCTCAAATGTGTATATATCACGTTTCTTGGCGGTCAAACTTTGGGCTGTGTTGTGAGCTTTATGATGAAAGTGCAAGAGAACTAGCTGGTTGGTATTTTCATTTAATTTATTTTTTTACCACAATTTCCATTGTGATGCACTTCGTAGGTTGAGGACAAATGCTTCCAAATGTGCAGGTGTACCAGGTGTATTATCTGTACTGCCAGATAAAAACTTGAGTCAGAGATTAAAGATTATGGAGGTTTGTTCCTTTGTGTGGCAAAAATAGTACATTCACTTCCATATAATATCTATTTCTGATTGTAATTTCAATCAGGTATCATATCCTCTATGTCTATACTAGCTTCAAACTTCACTGATTTGTTTGGGCGTAATTGTATATGCTGATATCTTTATCTTTGAAATATATTAAATAATTTAAATATAAAACATAGCCAGATTTGAAAGATATATGATGTTGGGTTTCTTATTACAATATTACTTATAAAAAAAAAAAGAAAAAAGATATATGATGTTGGGGTAAGAAAGAGGCAGTGAGTGTTGCCAATCCGGTATTTGTCTAGCTAAGCTGCTGGAAGTCTTGGATATGTATTGAGGAAGAGAGATGCTCAATGTCTTTGCAAGGGAAGCTGGCGTTGAAAATAATAACTTAATTATTGCCATGTTATTGGGTGCTAGAGTATTCATGGATTAATAATTTATCATGGTTTTCGCAAAAGCAAAAATTGACTAAAATTAGATGATTATATGATAGAGAAAAACTTTCCACCGGTGCTTCCTATAAACTTCATTTATCGGAGACTAATAAAATAGTGACACATCACTCCTCTATCTCCCCTTCTCATCGTCGCGCTGCAGGGAATCAAAAAACAAAAACTAATTTCTGTCGATTCGAAACCCGCTCCCCAACCCCCCCTTCTCTGTCTCTCTTGAATCGTTATCTCTGTCTCTCTATCGAAGCTCTGCATTTTCTCTCTATTTCTGCTTCAAACTTCAGGCTATCCAAAGCTACGGATATATAGAAGGTTCAACCCTTGACCTCACCTTTTATCCAAATTAGAATCTTCACTTTGGATTTATACCCTTTTCCTACCATATGGAAAAGAGCATTTTGTATGCTTTATCTGTCCCAAATTCCTATTCCTAAACTCCATAGCTAGCTAGGACCATATATATCTCACCAACTTGCAGAGCCGAGAGCATCATCTTTTTGTCAAAATCTGGAAAGCTCGATCGGTTTTGATGCAAAGACTGGTCAAAGATTGATTGTTACACATATGCAATATGGTTACTGCAATCGTTGATCAGGAATGCAATGCATATGAAAGATTAGCATGAATCGATTCACTTATCTTAATTAATAATAAACTCCAACATAATAATTGAATGATGTGATTTCTTGGGTCCCTCTTTGCAAATGGGGTTTGCATTTATGGAATCTAGAAAACACCTACCTTTTTTTCCCATACCGAAGTACTAGGCTTTACTGCTGTATGCAGAGAGGATTCAGGAATATGCACCAACAGTTGGAAATCGATTTCTCAAGAGAAAATGAGGGTAAAGAGAGGGAAGGAGAGAGAGAGTTTAGAGATTTCGAACTGAGAGAGAATGAGAGCGGAGAGAGGGGAGAGAGAGAGGTTAGGGATTTTTTTCTGAGAAATGAAGCAAAGGGTGGGGATTGTTTTCAGCTCACCTGTTGCACGTTTGACCATGAGTTTTAATAAAGCCCTTACGTGGCGAGTCCATATTGGTCTCCGAGAATTAGAGGGTGTAGGAGATACCTGTTAGAAGCGGTCCTCTATATGATAAGGCTTATCTTATCATTGTATTTGAAATTGTTGGATGAATATAAAATAATTATTAATTTATCTCTAAAAAATATTGAGTTTATCTCAGAGTCTTAGAAGTTGTTTAGATAAGTCATTAAGGTAAAAATCGAGTCCATGAGGATCTGCATTTATCTAGAACAGAAGCTGAACAGAGATCAGTCATTGTAAAAGAGAGTTATCGCAAAATGTCAGCAATTCGTCAGGATACCTCCCCGCGACAGATTCTATCCGTCAACATAATCCTACTTCAACTGGAACTCTTTCCAGATTATTTATTTAAGAGATCCTATGGGTTAGGATATGCAAGGATTAAGATCTACATATTTTCTGTAGCACTTTTTAGTGCATATTTTGGTGAAAAAATTCCTTAGTGAATTTTCATATTTGTGATCTTTCTTTGATTGTAATCGTGCTTCAAGTGTGAATGATCATTGGTTGGATTTCAGCTACTGGAGTTCCAAGAGAGAAGTCAATAGTTTGAAGATCGCCAGAGGTTCTGGCTGCTACTGTTGTAGAAGACAAATGGGTCATTTTTCTGGACAAGTAAGAGAGTCAAGTTACAAAAGTTTTATAATTGAGAATTACTTGCAATTGATTTTTAAACAATAAGATTGACTTTCCTGGGTTTGGTTGTCCCTAAGGTTTTACCTTTAAAGAGTTCTTTAAAGGGTTTCCCTTCGTAACCAATTGTTGCGTCTCGTAAGTTTGATTATTTATTTTAAGTATTTGATTTGTTATATAATCTTAATAATTGAGATATAACCAATTTGTTGAAGGAAATTGGTAGACAATTTCGTGATTTTATAGGATTACTTAGGGAATTTCAATTGGTATCAGAGTGTAGTTCATTCATTCGAGTGTGATCCATGCCCTTGTAGATCATGCCAACATCGTTATATGTTCCACCATACTTTGATGAGAAAAACTATGCTTATTGGAAAGTTCGTTTGAGGGCTTTTCTCAAGTCTTTGAATGTGTATGTCATTCGGTTAAACGAGGATGAACTAAACCCGTGACATGTATAGATGCTTGGACAAAAGATGAAATCAGTAATTGTAATTGGAATAGCAAAAGACTTAATGCTATTTTCATGGTGGTATCCTCAGAAAAATTTAAAAGAATCTCTATGTGTGAAATTGCTAAAGAAGCTTGGGATTTTATAGATGTTACACATGAAAGCACAAAAATAGTAAAAAATTCGAAATTGCAGATGCTAATCTCAAAATTTGAATAGATAAAAATGTTGGAAGATGAGAATTTTAATGATTTTTATGCTAAATTAAATGATATTGTGAATTCCAGATTTAATCTCGGCTAGAAGGTAGAGGATTCAAGGATCGTGAAGAAAATTTTGAGGTCTTTACCTGAAAGATTTTGACTCAAAGTTACTGCTATTGTAGAAAGTAAAGATCTGAATGCAATGAGAGTAGAAGAGCCGGTAGGTTATTTACAAACATATGAATCTTCGCTTCCTCAAGCAAGAAAAGGTAAGTCCATTGTTTTAAAAAAAAAAAAATCATGAGGATTTTTTTTATGAAGAAAATTTTAATAATGAGAATATAGATCTCATAACAAGAAAGTTCAAAAAATTCATATTTAATAAAAAGTCTAAAGGAAAGAAAAAAAAAAAAGAGGTAAAGAATTTTCTGCAAAGAAAAATTATTCTGAAAAATGGAATAAAGAAAAATCTAAAAATAATGATAAAGTAAAGTGTTATGAATGCTATGGTTATGGTCACATAAGATTTGAATGTCCAAATTTCCAGAAAAGTAAAGAAAAAACATTGAATGCCACACTTAGTTACAGTTCAGAATATGAAACTTCAAGTTCATCATCTGATGATGACTTTTTTGTGACTTTTTCTACTATTGTTAATGATTTTTCTGATATTGGGCTAACAAAATCTGAAAAGTGATGATGATGACAGTGATTTGGAGGTTGCTTTAGTTTCAACTGATCATGAGTTAAGTTTACAAGAAGCCTATAATGATCTATGTGAGGAAGTAATCAAATTAAAGAAACTCAACAGAAAGTTGTACAATAGATTTACTACTGTAGAGAATGAGAAAAATAATTTTTCTGAGGCATTAAAAATTTCTGGTCTTAAAGTATCAATATTAAGTAGGGGTGCTACCCGCCCCCTTCCCCCCCCCCCTCCCCCCGGGGGCGGGGCCACCCCCACCCCGCCCCCCGCCCCACCCATGCAGGGGGAAGTTTTTTTTCCCGCCCTCCGCCCCCGCATGGACGGGGGCGGGGTACCCCGTTCGGTGACGGGGGTGCGGGGGTGGACTTTCCCCCGTCCGCCCCCCGGTTTTAAAAAAAAAAAAAAATACAGACTTACCGACCGGCGCCGGGGGGGGGGGGAAGTCTGCCGTCTGGATCGATTTGGAGGAGGGGGCCTGCCGTCTGGATCGGGAGGGAAGGGGGTTCTGCCGTCTAGATCGGGAGGGGGGCTGCGTCTAGATCGGGAGGGAGGGGGGTAGGGGGTCTGCCGGCAGGGGCGGGGCGGGGGATCACCCCATACCGCCCCCGACCCCGCCCACAACCCCATATACGGATGGGGGAAACCCCGCCCCCATGTGGCCGGACGGGGTAATCCGCCCCGCCACACGGGGGAGGGGTGGGGTAGCGGGGACAATGCCCCGCTGCCCACCCCTAATATTAAGATATCAAAAGACTGCACTAGAAAAAGAATTGAAAAAATTTCAGGAGTGCAAACAAAAAATAGCAACACAAAAATTAGAAGAGATGTTGCGTTTTCAAAAATCTAGTTGTGATCGTACGGGTTTGGGGCATATGACTTCTCAAGGTATGGAACTTAAAGGCTCATCACCCGCTGTCACTTCATCAAAAGATATCATTTTTGTTAAAAGAAGTTAAGATGAAGAAGCTCTAAAGAAGGCCGTGTCTAAAACTCATGCTCCAAGAGCCTCACATGATAGATCAATGACAAAGAAACCTAACCAAGATAAGTCCAACGGTAAGGAAATTGGTTCAAGGAAATTGGTAGATAATTTCGTAATTTTACAGGGGTACTTGGAGTATTTCAATTTTGTTAGATTTTAATCCCTTTGGAGAGAGGATTCCACTTTTGAAGTGGAAGATGACATTACTCTTTAATCTAATCTCAGTGGAAACTTTGCAATTGGTTATTTATAACCAAGATTATATAGCTTTTATTTGTTGTACTTCTAAGTTATTGTAGTTATAAATCTTGATTTTTATTAATAAGGTGCCAATTCGCAATGAATAATTTGTCATTCGACCGTTACCTATAGATAAGATATAATAAATAAATAAAATTAAATTAAAAAAGAAAGAAAGAAAGAAAGAAAAGAATAATTTGTAATTCAGACTTTATCTAAAGTTGATCACTAGAGTAAACAAGGTTTGTTTTCCAGGAAATTTACAGAGTTTTATGGATCAGGCAGATTTTTCAGAAGCAAGACAAACAGCCACTATAAATACAAAGAAACTATTTATTACCAGTATGCTGCAGTTTGGACTTGACTAATGGATTCTTTGCCGGTAAAAGTGATACATTAGCTGTCCACCTCTTTGGGAGTAAATCAAGATGCAGAAGATCTCTTATTAATTTACCGATCATGCATACTTCTTTTTGAATTTTTTTCGTTGAAGTATGCCTTTTTTAGTTTAAATTGATTTAAATCTCTCAAATTAACTTCAAACACAATAAGGTTTCCCACTATGGAAGCATTTATCAGTTTCTATTCATGAGATAAAAAAAATTTCTTATGTAACAGTAACTTCATTTCTCCCCCTTTTCTTGCACGACAACAGTTTGAGATCTCTTTCAATGAACAGGCCATCATTCTATACATCTGAGAAAACCTTACGAACAACATTTGAAGACTTTGGTGAGCTTGTTGAAGGTAGGTTGCAATTTTGTGCTCATAACATGCAGCATTTCAATTTCTTAGGATCGGTATGCTCATATTGGTGTAATGCTTTCTCAACAGCAAAAATTATAATGGACAAAATTTCTGAAAGGTCCATGCGTTCATAAAGTACACTACAGAGGAAGCTGCTAGTACAACACTCAGAGATGAATGGCAAGGTTGATTCACTGGCATCTTCCCCAGCCCCTTCCTCTTTTCCTATATATATATACACATAAATATCTTTTCATATGAATCTTCCTTGTATTTCTCGTGTTTAATACTCATAAATAAATGGATTGGTTTCACTGTTTTGGTTCAGAATTGTAGACAAAACAATTAAAAAACTTTCAATAATAGAAAGGCAGCCTTACTTTTGATTGCTCGTCCTTATAGATCATTAATGGCTGGATGATAGTTGTTGATGTTGCCAAGACCAATCCACCAAGATACAACAGGAGCCCTCACAGTGTTGGACTATCCTGAAACTAGCTCGAAATGTCCGTTGAAGTGAAGCACTAGTGGTGCATATTACGCAGCCACATACAAACTAGTTATTACGTAATGCATCGAACAATTTCTTTTTGACATTGAAATTGATGTAAAGATTTCCATCAATCCAAGGCCTTATTACTCTGTATTTTCTTGTTTCTCAAAATTATTGAATGTTACATGATCAATGTATATAAAAACGTTAAAATATCACAATAGTTGGATAATTAATTATTGATGAATGACAATACATAATACATAGGTCGAACACAATTAATCACAATATATGTAGGATAAACCTGTTGAAAATCCATCAGTTAACAATCCAACAAAAGGGAACAAATCTTTGTTTTTGGCTGAAATGCCAATAATTCATGCAACAAATACAAATGATGATATCCTAATGTGCATGCAAGCACCATAAATACATAGTGGATCGATTATATTAATTTACTTTTCATTTTTTTGTCGAACATGCCTGGTCCATAAGTTGAAATGATCATGTCTTTAAGAATTGGGAACTGAATCCACACAAAGAAGGTAACCGGAACACTTGTCAAACAAATGAGAGGAATTGCAATATGTAATTGCTCATGTAGGATGATTAAAAGAGCACTGGAAAAGGTTATCATCATGGTCGCAAGAGAGCAAAAGAGGGTCAAAAGGCCTATTATCATCTGTCTGGGCAGATACTCAAGAAAATCTTCTTCTGCATATCGTGATGTGAGTATTCCCAAAAACATCAAGACCGAAGTTGAGGAAGAAAAAAGTGATAATGCATCGGCTATTATAAAGAGCATAAACAACTTTTTCTTTAAGAATATTGGAAAGCCTGTAACTTGATTGTTTCCACCTGGAATTGCAAAAGCTACAGCGAACATAATTGTAATAATCAGAGCACCCACCACTGTACATGACGATGCTGTGTCTTTCATCCATTTCTCTCCATTTTCCATCATGTTCTTATGGTTCTTTGTAAACAATTGTCGGGGAGTTAAACCATCATTATTGGTGGCTGCCTTATCCTTGGGATGAATAATTCTCTCTATCTCCTGCATTTGTTACAAATAAATTGTCAGATCAAGAATGCTACCAAAACTATTTACTTGGAGATCGAGTAATGCTAAAGACAATAATGAGTTGTAATGCAAGCGTCGTACACTCTTTTTGTAAAAGAGTAAGGTCTATTATTAAAAAATTATTATGTGAGTCAATTTTTTAAAAGATGTACGTGAGTACTTAATAACTGCAAATATCATTTCTTTTAATTTTGATATAATATAGTGTTATAAAGACTAAAATTTCAACCTTAAACATAGAAGAAATGGTAAATATAATAAGATCAATATTGCTTCCAAATTATGATTAATCTGGGGATGTAGAACCGGGCTAGATTTTTTTTCCGGTTTAGTCTGAAACTTGAAATCCAAATGGTTAACGGAGGTTGCCTAGGTGGCAAATATCATGCAATACTGGCAATGGATGAATGGACGGAGAGAGAGAGAGAGAGAGAGAGAGAGATGACCTTAAACCACTGTAACTCTCTTTGCATTTGTAAAGCTGTCCCCTGGATTTGATTAATCCTTGTGGAATCTTCTATCAGCCCTACCATATGTAACATGTTATTTTTATGGGCATCTTCAAAAGATGCAAAATAATTCATCGTCGTATTCAGCCCGTATAGAATGTTAATGATTTTTTCTTGACGATGCAAGACACCCAGCATAAATATACTTCTATTGTTCTCTCGTTGCCATAAAAATCTTCGATCCACTTTAAGCATCTCAGAAAGAAACACGAAATTCCCGTTCTTGGCGGCCAGGGTAATGGCACTATAAACTCGGCCATCCGAAAGTTGTTGAGTATTGGATTCTGATATCACTTTACACATTTGAGAAAGAAGTTCATTGGACTGGACATGGATCTTCTTCATTTCGTACAACTGCGTAATTCCTTCAACAATTATTTAGACATTGTCAATTAGTTAACTAGAAAAAACTATAAATAATTAATAATAAAAAATTTAAAAAAATCAGTCATTGATTCTGATAAGAGTGTAGATCAGGGTATACCACATAAGTTAAGGACTCCTGAAACTATATAGCGAAATGTTGCTGACAGCACTGCAAAGAAAAAAAAAAAAAAAACAAATTAAGCTATAAGCAAAATATTTCTATTTTTACATTAGTTAAATATTTCTGTGTAGTGAGGAACTTTATTATACAAAACCAGTAAATTAAATTGATGAGCAAAATATTTACTCGTCAATTAAATTCCACATCATCAACTATTCTATTATTAATACTTATTGGTGATCGTATAAATTAGCTACACCAATATTACTTCTCACTTATATGTCTTTATCTTCTTGTTTTTCTAAATAACAAATAAGATTTTGTCTAAATAATTAATACTTATTTGTCTTTAAATTCATTTATATAAAATTGTAAATACCATAAATTGTGTTTTATATTTACAATCACCAAAAACACATGCAATGTACGGCGTACCCTCTTAATTTTATCTTAAAAGACAAAATTACCCCTAACAAAAAGATTTTGAAAACTACAAAATAACCCTATCAAATAAAAATAATAAATTTCAAATAATATTTTCTCCAATAAATATTTTTTTAAGATAAAAATAATTATCTTAAAAAATGAAGAGAAATATTTTTTAAGAAAAACACTTCTTTATTTGGAAGTAGGGCATTTGCTCATGTTGATACCACATCATCCATTCTTATATTAAATTACCATAGATTTTGTCATTTAATACTGAAAATTCAAGTTAGTAAAAATACTTATAAACATGAGATTTTAAAAAAGTTAATTAGAAGATTTCATATTAATCTTTCTACTTATATAAAAATTAATTTTTTTATACCTAATTAAATTCGTTTAGTAATTGAAGATTGAAAAATTAAAAAAACAAACCTTTATTTCTGTCATGAACAGAATTAAAATTAAATACTCTTTGATACATTATGTATATATATTATGAACTAGAACGTTAAAATCTTATACATTGATAGAGGGAATGACCCTCCTATTAGTACTAGTTTGTAATGTTTCCTTTGTATTTCTTATATATGATAAGCATGTTAGATTAGAAAGAAAAGGACGTTAAATCTATTCTAGCCACATATTATCTTAACTGTTATTTCCTCAATTTCTGAAAACTATCACTTGCATTCTTAAGATTATTCAATTAAAACTATCACAATTTTTTGGAATTTGTTTGTGAAGGTTTCGATTTATGATCATCAATGTAACTATATGAACATGTCTTAATTGTGTTTTGATTATTCATAATTAATTCAGATACTATGCCATTATAAAAAAAATTAGATAATTAATTTAAGAGTAGTGATATATATTCACTACAACATATTCTGCTTTTTGCCACAAATTTTTTCCCTGCGGAAGAAAAATTGCAGCTAATATGTATGTTTTCTCACAAAATTCACTTCTCCATAAATATCAATTGCATTTTGTCAATAAAAATCGGTATTTTCGGCAACAAATATTCACCGAAATATTTTTTGTCACAATAAGTCAAAATCTTCACGTTTTGGCTTTGTTCTAACGACATTTAGTCGTCACGGAATGTGGTTCACATTAATAAATGACTGAATCCTTTTGTGACAAGTAAAAGTCGCCATTATAGTTGACTTCTATAAATAGGCCCTAATTGTTGCGCGCGTGTCCTTTTCCCTCCCTTCTCTCCAGTCGCGCGATCCTCTTCTATCTGGGAATTTTCAGCCCCAAATTTGGCAAGAAACCCACGCCCTAGCTCCGAATCTACCTACTTCTCATCCATAGATTGTAAATGCCTTAATCTTCCGTAATAGTTTAGGTGATGAAGAGGGTTACCACTGAATCTCGGTCGACAGTGACGGCACAAGCCACCCTTTCCGATTGATTTTGCACATCCCTCGATTCGCTATAACTCGTCAGATTTTAAGGGTGGTTGCAGACTCTACATCAAACCAGTTCCTTCCCTTCACTGATCCTTCCAGAAATCTCCCATATGTTGCCGGACCATTTATTGTGACCTATCAACAAATCGTCCTATCTTTCATCAGCTACAGAATCTGTTATCTAGAAAATTAGTACCATCTATGCAAAGTTATACATAGTATGCACAAATGAAGGAAGTACCAACCATGAACACGAACAGCACCAACCTCCATTTACAAACGAACGGTGCACAACAACACAGCAGACACATTCACCAAAATAACATACAGGAAGCGCAATGGCGCTACAATACAAGCAACAGTGAGCCACAAGACCCGGCCAATGCCGCCCATACGAGGCACACATGATAGCAACTAGACAACACCAGACAACGCCCATTCAAGTAGAAGAGTACAGTAGCTTGAAAGTACCAAGTGACAAGCATAACACTACTTGGAACAACCTGTTCCACTAACAAGACAGTTGAACACAAACCAAATATTAGGATTACAATACGAAAGTAGCACCATCAGGATAAATTAGCACAAATAATAGGTAGTTTAGAGAAATCAAAATTATAAGCCCAACCCAAATTTGCAAGCTAATGACAAGATAAGTTAACAGGTTCTCTCGGGAAGACAACCTATCCCCCCATGCCATTTGTCTGCCAAAGAAGATACAAATCTTTTGTAAGGTAGTTAACTTGGATGTAATATTGGAGAAAATATTATCAGTCAACTTGCATGGTAGCTGCTTTTTCATCCAGAGAATCTATCGTTCCTGAATATTTCCACAAAAAATAATGAATGCATGGCAGCTATAGTTGGTTTGCTGTTGATCATACGTAGGAGGCCTTTTTAATATTAAGACTAGTGGAAGATTGTGCCATTGCTTCCAGAACAAGGGTAATAGAAGAAAAACGTTGGTTATTAATTTATTCAGATGCATTGAACGTGCTCATGTAGTTTCTGCGTGGATAGTACACAAGGGACAGCTTACTGCTGTTTGAACACAGCGGGTTAATCTCCATTTTTAATCTCCCAAAGGCAAACTGTAACTTAGGAAAATTTCGTGGACAAACCCCCATAACAGACTAATGCCTATTTCGGATTTCTCAAGGACCTAAAATGCCATTTTCATACGACCGTGTGATTTAAAACTAGAAAGAAATATCGCCCAGCCAAAAGCTAATATCAATTAGAAATTAAAGCTGAAAAAACAGAGACTTATAGCATATAAGGGGCAGGAAAAAACCCAGAAATGAAAGCCCCTTTACCTGGCCGTAGCTTCCATG
>QGSO01001083.1:2709-33850 GCA_011037825.1 Carya cathayensis
TTTTCTTATCCTTCCACCTCGACTCTCCGCATACAGGACATGCGGATTTCTCCTCGTTCTCATTCCAATATAAAACACAATCATTCTTGCACGCATGTATGGACTTATACTCAAACCCTAATCCCTTTCTCAACTGTTTCACTTCATAAAAGTTCTTCGGCAATGCAGATCCTTCGGGAAGCACTTCGTTAAATAAGTCTAATACCATGTTAATTGCTTTCGTTGACATTCCACACAATGACTTTATGTGAAGCAACCGCACAATAAATGACATTTTAGAATGTTTTGTACAGCCTGGATAAAGCTCGCGCTTTGCATCTTCCCACATTTCTAGAAAAATATCTGAATCATTCCGTCGCCCACTTGAGCCATTGTCGTCAACCTCATCCATAAACATCCCAGCTCCAATGTCACTCAACATCTCCGCCATCTCATCTCGCTCATAATCATCATCCACGTGCCGCAAATTTTCCCGCTGACTGAATAAGTCATCTGTTGATTCTGCATACGGTTCACCATACAGTACCCATCGAGTATACCCCAAATCCATACCATTCACAAATATATGACTTTCAGTTTCATCCAATCCTATCGCACACAAATTTTTACAACCTCGACATAGACACTTAATGTAACCACGACTATCAGCAGAGGCCTTTGCAAAATCAATGAAGGCCCTTACTCCACGCGCATAGGGTATGTAATCTTTTCCAAGTCTATCGCGTAGACGCATCCAACTTTTATCCATTTCTAAAAACATCTAATTTTTTAGTAACACGTATAAGAGTTAAATACACATGCATGTCATGATACATCATGTTCAAAGTACTCTTTCTCAAGGTAGTTGGTCCTATCCCATTCGAGATTATATTCTCCATATTGCACAATATACGTCACTCTACTACTTTGAACGTTAGTAAAAATTTCGACAGCACTTCCCCATAGTTCTCCAAGTATACATGTTAACATATAGGGATTCTGACCCTAAGAACAGTATACCCGAAGAACAAATGAGGAAGACACCGAAACATCATACTAAACGTTCAAAGTAGGAATAACGTTTATGTGCAATACATATAATATAATCTCAAACTGTCCACACTGGACAATTCAGGAATTAATGTACACCTAAATGTACATTAATTCCCAAATGGGTCTAAGGTTATTTATGCAATGTTATACAATATCTAACAAAAAAGTCTACAAGTAAATTAGCGCACATTGTTTGAATTATCCCGATGTACTAATAATATTTATAATATTAATGATTGATAACACTTAGAAATTATTTGTAGACTTATATAATTCCTAATGAGCCATTATACTTATTATCAGCTATATAATATATAACACTACTATAAAATATCTTAGTAATTACAAATATAAGTTACTGATAACACTTATATTTTATTTGTTATTATATAGCATAAAATAACAATTTTTACTTATTTATTTCGTATTTAATATAATATATAGTAAATTAGATTATAATTACTAGTTATTCGTTATATTGATAACACCTAATTGTTATCAGTTATTATATAATTATTAGAGTTATTGCCAAAACTTTTATAATTATTATAATAATTTTTATAATTAAATAAGTTATTATTATTATGCTTACTCATCTATTTCTTATTAATCCTTCTTTAATACTATACATTACGTGATAATAATTATTAGGGATTGATACTAATACCACTATACTATATATTATTAGATAAAATATTTATTATTATTGAGCTATTAGATTTTTAGGAATTATAAATTTATAATAATTATATATTAATAATTGTTAATATATAATATAAATACTTATTTATATTACAATTTTAGTAATACGAATTTTTATATATACTATATAGTTATACCTTATAATTGACACTTAGTAATATATCTAATTTCTTATATTAGTTATTTAACTAATTATATAGATAATAGTTTTAATCGTAATATTATAATTTATAATTATCCTTATTATAAATTATATACTATTTATTTTTATTTTTACACAAATAATCACACTATTTATTTTTATCGATATTGTTATATATATTCTTTAATCACAACATATTACTAAAATAGACACATAAATTTACAAATAATTATTATTCAAAAACATACACTATACTAAAACATTATGGCATTAAGAATAAACATATTCAATAACAATATTTTTTCATTTTAATTCATCCAAACAACACAATCCATATCACAAATTAAATCCACAATAAAATGTAACAATAGAGTTTAGTATATATACCTTGTGCTTTAAAGAAATTCCTCTTCAAAAATCACAAATTTTCAACAATTCACAACAAATAGTCCTTCAAAAAATACACAATACTAGTTAGTTAAATATATATAAAAAAAAACACATTGATAATTATCATGTAAATTACAAAAACAAAATGAGAAATTTTTTTTACCTTAATGCTTAAAACTATACCTTTGCAAACTCTCTCTCACTATATCCTTCCACTTCTTCTCTCCCTCTCTCTAAAACTCTCTCTCTCTCTCCATCACCTTCTCTTGTTCAGCTCCCTCTCTCTAAAACTCACTCACTCTCTCACTCTAACACGCACGGAGGAAAGCAGAAATGAATTTGCTTTCCCGTGCGTGAAAGTTTTATATTCTGCTTATTATGCAATTAACGTTCGGACGTTCATTAATGAACATTCAAACGTTTTATTTTACGTGCAAACGTTTAGAAATGAACGTTCGCATGTATAATTCTCCCGCCCGCCAATTATACAGTACGTTTGAACGTACTGTTTTCCAGCCTACGTATTGGACTATAACATTCGAACGTTAATATACACGTTCGAACGTACTGTTTAAATTTGGTTTAAGCGGGAAATTTCCCTCCGAATTTATTCTAACGTCTCAACGTTACACATGAAGGTTCGAACGTTATTGTATTATTTGCATATTAGAATATTATACAATATTAATTAATATATAATTTGTACCAATTATATAATATATATATATATCTTAAGTATTATTCTAATAAGAACGTACTATATATATATATTATAACTTTATATTAACTAATAATATAAAATTTATATAATATTATATATTATAGTTATAACAAGTATATTATAATGTCATTATATAGGAAAAATTGTATATTATACTAGTATAATAGTACATATANCTGTGTCAGTGAGATGTTTATCCCACCAGGAACGCAGCATGCCTGAGAATCCAGTAGTCAGGATATTAACAATATTAGGTTGACTAATACCGTTGTTGATGTATGCATTTGCAACCATGGACATACGTTGCAGAGTATTGAGGATTTCCTGCTCGGAGAACCCATCAATATTCCATTCATATATTTGGTCAGCAGAAACAGAGAATTGAGATTGGAAACCTCTTTCCTCAAACTGCAAGTCAGGGGGTTGGCGAAGCAACCCCGATTGGTCTTACGAAGAACTGGTATTATATAGTATTATATAATACTATAATACTATATAGTATTATACTATATATTATACTATATAGTATAATAT
Organism: Carya cathayensis; assembly: GCA_011037825.1. Taxonomy (NCBI): domain Eukaryota; kingdom Viridiplantae; phylum Streptophyta; class Magnoliopsida; order Fagales; family Juglandaceae; genus Carya; species Carya cathayensis. Next base: position 6,231 of record QGSO01001083.1, read on the forward strand.
ATAGTATAATATATTATAACTATAGTTATATAATATATTATAAATATATTACTATATGTTAGTTAAAATACTTTTTCAACTATTAGACTATATTTTAATTTATATTATATAATAACTATAGTATATAATATAGTAATTATTATATAGATACAATAGTATATTAACTATAGTGTAATATATAGTATACTATAAATATATAGATAATATAATATATATTATATTAATATATTATATAATATATATAATATAATATATTACTATTTATTATGTAATAACTATAGCGTAAAAAACGTTCGAATGTTATAATTTAAACGTCCGGACGTTATGATTAACGTCCGAACGTATACGTTATACGTTCGCATGTTGACATAACGTCCGAACGTATTATACAAAACGTTCGCACGTACATGTGACGTTCGAACGTTAATTAATGAACGTTCGGACGTTAACTGTATATAAAGCCAGGCCCGACGGTTTCCGGGCCATTTCTTGCACTACAACGCTCACTCTCTCTTCCTCTCCGCCACGCACGCTGCCGCAACCGTCGCCAAATGCCACCGCAACCGTCACTAAAAGGTAATGTGCCCTCTCCCTCTTCTCTTTAGTACCATTTTAATCGGTGGGTTTCAAAAATTCGAAACCCACCGTAGGCCGGTTATTGTAGTTGCATTTCGGGCCACCATTCGTTGTAAATTGATAAAATAGAACCGTAGAAACATTCCCCATTATTAGTAGATGCTTATTTTGGTTGTTTGTGGCTTCGAAACATGCGTTTCGAAGCTTTCGGTAATGCCTGAGTCGACTCAGCGATTCCATGTCATAACGTTCGGACGTCACGACACAATGTTCGAACGTATGACCTTTCGTATTCTTTACGTTCGCACGTTAAATTTTAACGTGCGAAAGTTATTTTTTACGTGCGAACGTTTTTATCCAACGCTTTAAAAGAACGTTGGATTAAACGTTCGAACGTAAACCGTTGATATTCTTCGGCTAGTAAGAACGTTCGAACGTATGGCAGTTCAAATTCAATACGTGCAAACGTTTACTTCATACGTTCGGACGTCATGAACTCATTCGTACGTTTTTATCGAACGTTTGAATGATACGTTCGACACAACGTCCGAACGTATTGTCTTTCTAAATTTGCACGTGACAGTTTTTTGTTTAACGTGCGAACGTTATTTCAATAACGTTCGAACGTTTCATGTTAAAATTTTTTTATATTGTTTCTTTTTATTATTATTATTTTACTGTCAAAATTATTTGAATTTATAAGGATGATATTTTAATTTTCTGTATAATCCATATATGTCATAATACGTATGTATCTGTGATTCTAATCATTTTTTTAAATATTATATAACTTATATATTTTTTTTTAATTTTCAAGATATGGCTCAGTATATGACGACAAGGAAGCTAGGGAGGGATGGAGGCAATCCGGACATTGCTCGACTGGGAGCACGAACTGTTATGGGGGAACGAGAAATCCTCATTAATGAGTTTGATGAGCTCAGCTGGGAGCAGAAGACGCTGAGAGACGTCTTCGTCCCCAGAGGTTGGGGCCCCATATGCACATTGAGGGGAAAGATTTACCCTTCAATGGTTCGAGAGTTTTACATTGGGACGGCCACCATGCCTAACGATGCATCATCCCATACTCTCAAAGTACGCGGTATACAGTTTCAGTTCTCAGCGGATGTTATCGCCGACTTACTCCAGATTCCGCGTATACTACCTAAGTCGACAGCTACTCAGGCTGGTGACACAGTAGCTACATTTTCCCTGAGCATATTCGAGGCAGATCCAGCTGCTTCTGCTTCATCTTCGGGCCCTGTTGAGTTTATGCCCAGTCAAGAAGAAGATCGACTCGAGGGCGATCCTATTGCTACTGAGATTGGTGATGAGGAGCGGGACCAGGATTTCTACATCCTCACTGGCACGGACCGCATGAAGCTCGATAGGCCGAACTCCTTCAGGCAGAATCAGCTGCTGCCTTTCTTTCACATGTTGCACATTTTTGTTGCAACAAATGTAGACCCAGTGGCACATAAGAGCACATTCAATCGGGCTCGTACACAGTTCCTGATTCGCTTGGCACGTGGTGAGCCCATTGACTTGCCCCTCATTATATTTGAGCGGATCCGTTACGAGGCCAGCATCGTTACCATGGATAATCTCCCATATGGAGTCATCACCAGCAGCTTATTACTAGCCCGGGGAGTGCCACGCCAGGCGGAGGAGATGATGATAAACCAGATGAGCCCCATCGACATGACCACACACCGCCGGAGCATTGGACAGGGGAGAGGCTCAGCTAGGCGTCAGTCTGGTCCTACGCCAGATCTTGTTCCCCCGACCGAGTCTGGGGCCGATGTTGCTCACCCGTCGGCGAGTACTAGTCAGCAGCCGGGAGTTACATCTGCTGGGGATTTGAGACCTGCTTGGGTTGATGCAGTGATGACAGATATGAAGGCGCATATAGACCGACAAATTGATAGACAGATTGAGCATATAGATCAGGCTGTCACACATCTTGCACATCATGTAGATGTGCTAAACAATAAGGTTGAGACATTGACTGAGGAGTTTTGATCTTTTGTAAACCAGCAATTTTGAAAGTCATTTGTAAAAATTTATCATATTTTATTTTTAATTTTCGACATATGTAATGGACACAAATATTTAATGTATGTATTGTGTAGCTTAAATTTTAAACTCTTAATTTTTTTTAATATAACGTTACCAACCTTACTATTAAAAAAATATATATTATGGTAAATTTATGCAAATTAACACATAACGTTCAAACCTTATCACTTTAACGTTTGAACATTGGCGCTAATATATTAATGTTCGCACGTAATTAGACAAAACGTTCGAACATTTGAGCTAAAAATTTTACCTTCGCACGTAAATATCTATAACATTCGAACGTTATTGTGAAGTGCGAACGTATTATGTGAAACGTCCGAACGTTTTCAAATTCTTGCCCAACTTTTAGTGACAGTTCTCACAAACCGTCACGGTAAATACGTTTTAGTCGCAGTTTGAAAACTGTCACTATTTATAATCTGTCACTAAAAGCTATATTTGTTGTAGTGAGTTATGCTTGCAACTAGAATTTTCTTCATTTTTTACCTGTTACTTGTCAATTTACAAGTGCTAAGTGCTTGTCGTACGGATCAGCAGAGCAGGCTATACACCTGTTGTCCCCACAATGGCTAATTATCTAGTCTAGATAATTAAGTTTGATAAAATAATTTAAGATGAACTTTAATATTGTGTTTAGAAAATTCTTGGATGAAATGGATGTATATAAGACTTATATATATATATACATATATGAATATTTAGTTTTTATTATACTATCTAATTTAATAATTAATCTCAATTATATTGGACAAGTAGTAATTTTACATAATATCATAACAGAGGTCATGAGTTCTAACCTTGACTCTATATTCTATCTCATTTAATTAAATATTTCATGTGTTATATTCACTCATTGAGAGAGAGTCTAGTCGACACTTGAGGGGAGTGTTAAGAATATAATACAAATAATTAAATCTATACCTTCTCATTAATTTAAACTTTTAAGATAAGTAGTGATTTCTCACCTGCAAGCATATATATTTTGGAAGCATATATATTATATGTCTTGTATATATATGTTCATGTCTAATTAATTTAATGTAGTAGTTAAATTAGGAGCTAGAAATCAGGACCGGAGCTAGCTGACCTTGTTTGTGAAGAAGACTCTCCTCTGATGATCAGGATCGTCATGCTTTGAGTGAACCCATGAATTACAGGTCAAATTGACGGGGCCATTATGGAAGCCAATAAGGATAATATCCTTGAGATACATCTCCTTGTGGTGCTCATTCTCCACGAAAATGGCCCCAACCTCTCCGAAATCTGCCGGAACTTCAAAACCTGACTCAAATTTCACCTCCCCTTCACCTTGGCTCGTCCAGTGTGCGTACCCTTTGATTGTCTCCTTCTCTTCAAAATTAACAAATATATTAATTATATTAATACTACAATTAACAGTAATATATATTATTCCATAATATTAGTTATACTGGCATACTGCAGTACTGCAGTATATTAATTAATTATATACTGCATGATGCACGCCCCATATCATGTATACATACACACACACATACATACATACATGATTAGATTCAAGTTGCAGGACCATAGTCGATTTCAACTTGCACGGCACTTTTCTCCCTTTCAGTTTGTGGGGAATCATGTGAATGGACCATCCAGATCACTCCTGAGATGCTTTCTTATTTATGAGTTTTTAAGCCTAGCTAGCTAGCCTGATCTGCGCCTGACTGACATATATATATATATATAGTAATTGCACAAACCNTAACAGAGGTCATGAGTTCTAACCTTGACTCTATATTCTATCTCATTTAATTAAATATTTCATGTGTTATATTCACTCATTGAGAGAGAGTCTAGTCTACACTTGAGGGGAGTGTTAAGAATATAATACAAATAATTAAATCTATATCTTCTCATTAATTAAAACTTTTAAGATAAGTAGTGATTTCTCACCTGCAAGCATATATATTTTGGAAGCATATATATTATATGTTTTGTATATATTTGTTCATGTCTAATTAATTTAATGTAGTAGTTAAATTAGGAGCTAGAAATCAGGACCGGAGCTAGCTGACTTTGTTTGTGAAGAACACTCTCCTCTGATGATCAGGATCGTCATGCTTTGAGTGAACCCATGAATTACAGGTCAACTTGACAGAGCCATTAGGGAAGCCAATAAGTATAATATCCTTGAGATACATCTCCTTGTGGTGCTCATTCTCCACGAAAATGGCCCCAACCTCTCCGAAATCTGCCTGAACTTCAAAACCTGACTCAAATTTCACCTCCCCTTCACCTTGGCTCGTCTTGTGTGTGTACCCTTTGATTGTCTCCTTCTCTTCAAAATTAACAAATATATTAATTATATTAATACTACAATTAACAGTAATATATATTATTCCATAATATTAGTTATACTGGCATACTGCAGTACTGCAGTATATTAATTAATTATATACTGCGTGATGCACGCCCCATATCATGTATACATACACACATACATACATACATGATTAGAATGAAGTTGTAGGACCATAGTCGATTTCAACTTGCACGGCACTTTTCTCCCTTTCAGTTTGTGGGGAATCATGTGAATGGACCATCCAGATCACTCCAGAGATGCTTTCTTATTTATGAGTTTTTAAGCCTAGCTAGCTAGCCTGATCTGCGCCTGACTGACATATATATATATAGTAATTGCACAAACCCTAATTTCAATCACTGTCAACTTTGCCTTTCATATCTCCCTCTCTATAGCTGCTAGCTAGCTTGATATATTGTTCTTGTTTTAGAGTCTGATACGTACTTTACATTACATAATTTGAAAATTTTCGATCTTGATTAATGCTAGCTATATATATTAGCTCGCCCTTATGATCTCTATTAACTTACATAGAAATAGGCTGCATACAGTAGTACATGCACTTAGACACAATATTTAATCAGTATGTATACAGTAGTATTCTGTCCCCCTGGCCGGTTGGTTGAGGAAATCATATCAAGAATACAATTAGAGCCATATGTTGGCCTGAGATATTAATAACTAAATCAAGATATATAATATTATATAAAATTAAAATTAAAATATAATAAACTTTGAAGGCTATATCTTTCTTGTTTTGATTGGAATACAAAAGTATATAATGTCCCCTCTTAATTAAAACGATGAGGCAAAAACTGTTCCTCAGCTAGCAAAATATTCACAGCAAAGACAACAAACCAAAAGAAGTTCTTCTCATTTTCTTGCTTTCACAATTTTTTTTTGTTTTTTTGTTTTCAGAAATCTTTTGGCATTTGCGGTGAGTATATATAACTCGCAGAAAATATATTTTTGCCGGAAGTGATTATCTCCCAAGGAAATTAAAACTCTTCATAAATAGACCATTGCAACGAAATGTGTTGCCGGAAATATTATTTGCGGCGAAACTACTTTGTGATATTTTTAATTTGCCAACGATATTCACAACTAAATGCTATCATATTTTATGCCAGCTCAATAACTTTTTCCCACCGTCTTTTTTGCCTGAAAACGTAGGTATTTCCGACCTTTTGGGCTTGTCATGGGGGGACAAATATTTTCTGTGGCGAGTTATATTAATTCTAGGATGCCCTCTCAAATAAAATTAATGCTCGGAAATGACTTTTTCGCCCGGGAGTGTGGGCTTTTGCCACCAAAATCGTTCAGGGAAAAATGAGGTATTAATATTATGAGTAGAACTTGCAAAAATATGAGTTGGAAATTTATGGATAATGGATACTGGAGAATAAATTATTAGCAGGGAACCAAAGTTTCATTTCAAGTAGGAAAAGCATGTATAAATTGATAACGAACCAACTACAAATTAGAAAATAATAATAATAATAATAATAATAATATCATACATCAAAATGGAGGGGACCGGAGGGTGGAAGCTGCCACACAGTCGTTCTTCAAATTAACGTTTAATATATAATAAGTAAATTTTTCGGGTGTAATTAATATCTTGAATTAATCATGAGTACTACTTACTGGGATCAAACTGGGAGCTAACAAGCTCCAGGAGGAGTGTTTTTTCAACAAGCTGCCAGTCTTTTAAACTGTCATCTAGTCCTCGGTCTCTATCAAGGTTGGAGAGGAAGCCACCAACGGTAAGTGTCACAGTTACAATGGCTTTAACAGAGGGCGTTGCCTTCTCGGTAGGGGCCATTGATATGGCTTTAATATTATGAGTTTGGCTAATGGTACTTCTTTATCTACCCCATTTGATATTCATCAGGCTGCTGTTGATTACTTCAAAAATTTTTTGGGTCACAACAACACTCGCTCTCTTCCTAATTTAGATGATCTAATTTCTCCCGTGATCTCTAATGCTGATAATTTCAATTTGGGTATTTCCCCTTCCCTTGAGGATATTAAAATTGCCCTTTTTAGCATCCCTATTGATAGTAGTCCTGGTCCGGATAGTTTTGGTTCCGGTTTCTTTCGTGCTTGCTGGGATCTTGTTAATGTTGATCTCTTGGAGGCTGTCTCTGATTTTTTTCTTAATAAGTCCCTTCCCTGTTTTTACTCTGCCTCACATATTGTTCTCATTCCTAAAACGGACAAGCCTTCAAGCTTCGATAAGTTCCAGCCTATTAGCCTATGCTCGGTGATATACAAGATCTGCACCAAAATTTTAGTGGGCTGGATGACTACGTTACTTTCTAAGATGATATCTCAGGAACGAGGGGCTTTCATCCCTGGTCAGATGTGACGTCCCCAACTCCCACGTACGGCTACGTGGAAATCGAGACATCGGGATGATGACAACACGGTCACCCATCCCATCGCCAAGTGCCAAAAGTGTGTGCACATGCAGTATGTGTTCAAATAAAAACATGCATCAGATAGAAAAGTCATATAACTAAATACCAGAATTTTTGTTTAATTACAAACCAGCTTAAAACAAGCGTAAATAAAAAATTACAAGTTCAACATCTCAAATACAAATACATACCAATACAAACAACAACAAATATAATATATAAAAGCTATCCAAACTACTCCTCCGGTGGAGCCGCCTCCTTGGGCTCAGCCTCCTCTTCCTCTACATCTGCACCAAAATCCACGGTACCAAAAATGGTGCCGCAGGTAAGTAATAATCCAAACAACGCAAGATAAAAACATATTATAACCAAAACAATATGCATGAAGTATGCCTAATGCACATGTCCCATAAATCACATTTTTCCATGCACGCCAAAATCCCATTTGACCCAAAAACATATCCTTTAAATCAATCTTCACCATTATCCCAGATGATGGCCCAAAAACCAGTCTCGCCATTTTCCCAGAAATTGGTCCATTAACCAAACCATCAGAGCACTGTAGGCGGGAATCGCAGGCGGGACTCTACCACCATCCTTGCTCACCACCATCCCTACGCGTGCACCGTAGGTGGGAATCACAGGCGGGACTCTGCCACCATCCCTGCTTACCACCATCCCTACGCCGCTTGCACGTAGGCGGGAATCGTAGGCGGGACTCTACCACCATCCCTGCTTACCACCATCCCTACACGTGCCTCTGAATCAAACCAATCAATCTACACGTTCACGTTTACCAATAAAACCATATCTCACTCGAAAACCCAGTTTTCAATAAATAACACATGCATATGCGTGCACAATGCAATGCAAATAAAATTATACAAATTCACCAACAAATCCAAAATATCAATAACAACTAAACAAACAACTCCGTCCTAAAATCCAACCTACCCCCGACTCCTCGGACTCAATCCGGAATAACCAACCAGATCACAAATAATTATTGTAAAGGCAATAATGCATTTAAATCTAAAACGAAGTTTCAAAAATACTTACAGTGCTATATATTAATTTTTGATGGATCGGCGCGCAGCAAACGGTTAAGGAAAACCAACGTAACAGTGCAAATTCACTGTGGCCGTGGGTTGTAAAATACCCACTTTTGAACGGGGACAAACCAAAGCTCGGGATTGATAGCGAATGGCCTAGAGGTATTTATGAAGCTAAGGGAACTGAGCTTTGGCCGTGGGTGGCGGTGGAAACGACGATGGAAGTGGAAAAAGGCCAAATCGGAGTTGAGCTCGTGGGAGCTGCTCCGGTAACGGATCGGGGCCGAAATTAGGTGGGTTAGGTCGGCAAGAGGTAGAGGAAAAAGCTGTGAAGAGGTGGTGGCCGGAGGTGGAGCGACGGCACCGGAAACGGCTCAAAACCGTGCGGCAAGAATGGGCTGTAGGAGGCTAACGGCTGGCCGGATGGGAGAGATATTTGGTGGAGGTGTTCACCGGCCGGAGGGGGTTCGATCGCCTGTGGCTATGTTGGCCATGCCTGCCGGACGGCTAGATCGGGGTGGCTGGGCTGAACGGCGAATGGGAGAGGAGAGAGAGAGTTCGAGCGAGCTGGAGGGAAAAACCGGGAAGAAAGAAAAGAAAAGGAGAAAAAAGGAAGAAAAAGAAAGAAAAAGAAAAAAGGAAAAAAGGAAAAAGAGAAAAGAAAAGATGGAGGAAAAGAAATGAGGTCCAATCCTCACTTCTGGAGTCCAACAACTGATCCAACGAAAACAACTTTAAAAGCAATAAAACTAAGAAAATATTTTAAACACAACGTAAAGCTAAAATATAATAAATAACTAGTAAAAACTAACTATAAAATTTTAAATCCAAAAACAAGCTAAAATAAATTAAACAGCAATTTAAATTCAACAGCAATTAAAATCTAATTTAAAATCTAATTATTTAAAATAAAAGAACTATTATATTAATTAAATTAAAATATTCCTTCAGTGAAAATACACGTAAAAACGGGGTGTCACATCGGAGCATTTTTGAAAACATTAGCCTAACTCAAGAGATGGTCCACTCTCTTCATAAACCTACTAATGGTGGTAACATTATGGTAAAGCTTGATATGGCCAAGGCTTATGATAGAGTGGATTGGGATTTCCTTATACATGTCTTGGCTTCTTTTGGTCTTTCCCCTCAGGTTTGTGCTCTGATCAAGGAATGTGTCTCTACTCCTTCGTATTCTGTCATGATGAATGGCACTCCCATGGGTTTCTTTAAAGGCGGTCGAGGTTTGAGACAAGGAGACCCCCTTTCGCCCTACTTGTTTATCATTATGCAAGAGGTACTCTCTCGTCTCCTGAATCTGGCCAAATTAGTCACTTTACTCAAGCTAGAGGCACCCCCCCTTATATCCCACCTCATGTATCCTGATGACATAATTATTTTTGCTAACGGTGGAATGAGATCTATTACAGGCTTGATGAAGATTCTGACCCTTTATGAAACTTGGTCTGGCCAACTTCTTAATAAGGAAAAGAGTGCTGTCTTTTTCTCCAAAAGTATTTTGAGCTCAAGGAAACGCTCTATCTTACATTTTACTGGTTTCTCGGAAGGGTCCTTTCCCTTTAAGTATTTGGGCATTCCTATTGTGGTAGGTAAACTAAAGGCCTCTGATTTTAGTGAGCTTCTAGGAAAAATTCAAAAGAAAATTGCTGGTTGGAAAATGAAACTGCTCTCAGCAGGTGGTAGAACCATTCTTCTTCGCCACGTTCTCTCGAGTATGGCTACTCACCTCTTAGCTATTCTACAAGTTCCAAAGACCGTTCTTAAGGCCTTAAACAAGCTCTTGAGTTCATTTTTTTGGGGAGAATCTCATGGTAAAGGTAAAAGAAAATGGATCTCTTGGAATGATATCTGTAAACCTACAGAAGAAGGGGGCCTGCGCATCAGGGATTTTGGGGATATTCAAAAGGCCTTACACTGGAAGTTGGCTTGGCAGCTCATTAAGGGCCAGTCTTTGTGGGTTGATTTTTTCAGAGGTAAGTATGCTAGGGGCACCCACTTATCCCTTGTGGTCCCTACAAAGGGGACTCGTTTCTGGAAAACTGTGGCTAGTAATATTCAAGAGGTTTTATCTAACTCTAAATGGAGTGTTAGAGATGGGAATATTTCCTTTTTGTATGATAATTGGGCAGAGGATGATCCCCTTTGTAGTCTTTATCCGGTGATTGAAAATCCTTTATTGAAAATTAAAGAATGTCGTCTTGACAATGAATGGGATATTTCTCTCTTGGATCAGCTAGTGGGTCAACAAAAAGCCAGCGAACTGTATCAGTACTTGGCTAGAAGAAAAGAGGGTGAGGATGTTTTAATCTGATTGAAGGATGATGCTGGGAAGTTTACTACTAAAAGTGCCTGGGATTGTATCAGGGTTCAGGCTCCTCCTCTACCTTGGGCTCAGTGGATTTGGCATACTAATATTCCTAAGAAAATTTCTGTTATGATGTGGAAGGCGTATTATAACTGTCTGAGTGTTGATGATCAGATTAAAAGAATTGGGATACCAACAGCTTCAAGATGTAATTGTTGTTCTCAAGGCCACACAGAAGACCTCAACCATATTCTTTGCTTTGGTGATATCGCTAAAAAAATTTGGTGCCTAGCTGCCATAAATTTAGGTGTGCATATGGGCACCTTTCAAACTTGGAAAGAGAAAATCAACTTTTGGTTCCGACGTGCTGGCAAATCTTCCCAATTGAAAATTGTTTTTGGCATTCTTCCCTCTGTCATCTCTTGGAAACTTTGGGATTGGCGCTGCAAAGCTAGATTTGAGGCCAAGGAGGACACAATTGAATCGATTTGGTACACTATTAAATCTTGGCTCCGCAAGATTATGACTTTGTTCTTAAAATCTTCCAGTATTAATAATAAGGACATGGCTATCTTAAATCGTTTGGATATTTATATCTTACCTAATAGACCTAAAAAGGTTCAAGTGGTGAGATGGTTTTGCCCTCAATAGGGGTGGGTCAAGCTTAATATTGACGGCAGTAGCTTGGAAAATCCTGGCCCGGCTGGAGCAGGAGCAGCTATTCGTGACGAAGATGGTAAATTACTTGGGGCTTTTTCTGTGTTTTTGGGTCAGGGTTCTAATAATTATGCAGAAATGAGAAGTCTTCTGGAAGGGATTCGTCGCTGTCATCATCTTGGATTTTACCGCATAGAGATTGAGTCCATCTCACAACTTCTTGTAAACTGGATTACTAGAGGGAGTTGCAACATTTGGTATTTAGAAGAGTTTTGGGATGTGCTTCAAGGCAATCTTTCTAATATGGAGTATACGATGAAACATGTTTTTCGAGAAGGAAATGCAGTGGCTAATTTTATTGCCAAGCAGGGAGCTGGGGGCTTTAACTCGGATTGATTTGATGCTCATGATCTTCTGCCCAGCCCTCTTCGGGGCCTTCTTCGCATGGATAGACTTGGTCTTCCTTACCTGCGAACCAGGTAGTGCTCTCCCAGGCTTGTCTTTCTTTTTTAGCTCTTTGTTTTACACTCTGGCTTTCTGTTCTTTTTTCTTGCAGGTACTTGATCATGTTTCTCCCTTTAGATTGTGTTTCGGTCTATCCTGTATTGTTTATTTGGCTGTTATAGTTTTTGATAGCTGGATTTTGGACTTATTGTGTATTTGTAACCCTCAGGCGTCAGGTTGTTACCACGGTTTTCCTCCGCCAAAAGTGAGGTTTATTAATAAAATTGGGGTATCGTCCTCTTTCTACAAAAAAAAAAAAAAAAGTTTATATAAGAGTTGGGGGCATTTAATTATTGCAACAATAATTTTTACAGAAATATGTTTACCTACTATATATTCTTACAGCAATTATTATAGCAATGTATTTTTTTTTTCTCAGCAAAATAGAACATTCATAGATAAACTAGCAATTACAAGATATAAGATTTAATGGATTGAGTCTACTACAGTCTCTCCAAAACAAATATATTACAACACGAAAAAGAAAAAGATGGATCTGGAGTAAAAAATATGACTCTCACCCATTTTTCACGATGGGAGACTGCTTAGTAATGGTTTTAATATGCCTTCAACAACCAGATTTTAATAATGTGCATCACCAGTACTCTAGCCATAGCCGATGATCATTTTATCTAAAAAAATAAGAAAATCAAATATTTAAGACTTATTCTATTATCAACTCATTATGTAGATCAGCGCACCGCGCGGCTACATAATTTTTAAATTTGATTTGTAAGATTCAGATTTTATTTTATTTTTTTCAAATCAAATTATGTCATTAAGCACTTTACTAGCTAGGTCATGTACAAGATGTTATCTATACCAACTTATAAATAGATTTTTTCATATAAATTCCAGGGGCAATTATAGAAGAAAGTACTTCTTTTAATAATTTTGATAAAGAAAAAAAATTATTAATTGGTAATAAAACTGAGTTTTCGAAAAATTACAATTCATGTATACGTTGGGATGAAGTTATATTTCAATTAAAATGTACGGATATAATGTGGGAAAAAGGTTATTGCATGCGATTGTGGTCAATGATATGCGTACAATCCTTTTGATAATGAAATTCTTTATTATATAATAATGTTTTAAATATATATAAGAAATATTTTTGTAAAATAACTTATAAAAATAATATCATTTTATAAAAAAAGCATTCAATTCAAAATATGGTCATTGTATAAATTAGGGTAATTGTGTGTGTATTATTAGTACCTATTTTATAAATTTATTTTTAGAATAAGACAAGCTTCCAAAATCCTTGGGGTAATATATCACATGCATGCACGACACTACATATAACTTTAAAATGTCATTTCTACCTCAAAAAGTTTTTTTTTTTTTTTTTTAACAATGCAACATATTTAAAAGTGTTTTAGACATATCACGATTACTAAACAGTAAATAACTTGTTAATATGAGAGCTTATTACTTAAGCTCTACAACTATAAACCTTAAACTAAAAGTTATGCACCTAAACATACGAAAAGCATGTCATCCAAGTTAATAATGATGTCAAAAGCGCTAGCACGAAACACCTTAATATAGTAAATAAAATGGATGCATTAACAAGCAAACATTAGAATGAACTGTACTATGCATGTAAGGCTGTACCTATGGCTATGCTGCATTCGCCCCCACTTTCATTTTCTGTATTTGTATTGCTTTTATGATCTGAAAAGGACGGGGTTAGTTCTAATTAAATGCCTGATATATATGATTTCTTCACCAGATCGAGAGCGGATGCAGTTGAGAATTAATTACAAAACCCGTTAAATTTATATAAAACAATAATATTATACATCGGAGACTTCTTTATCTTTTCATATATATTGAAGCTTCGATAATTAGGATATCGGAAATCCGATATATGTGGTTAGTCTTTATTGTTTTATTTTTTCCCTCATCTTGACGACCGCCTTACGTGTATTTAGTTGTGAAATTTATTTTGTAGAGATTTCTTAATATTAATTATTGTTTTGAGTTTAAATTGCTGTTTAATTTATTTTAACTTTTTTTAGATTTAAAATTAAGTTGTTAGTTTTTACTAGTTATTTATTATAATTTAGCTTTATGTTGTGTTTAAATTATTTTCCTTGTTTTAGTGCTTTTAAAATTATTTTCGTTGGATCAGTTTTTTGACTCCAAAGGTGAGGGTTGGACCTCATTTCTTTTCCTCATCTTTTCTTCTTTTCTTTTTCTCTTTTTCTTTTTGTTCTTTCTCTTTTTTGTTCTTTTTCTTTCTTTTTTTCCTCCTCCTTTCCCCGGCTCTCTCCCCGCGCGAACTCCCTGTTTCTCCTCTCACTTTCGGCGTTTTCTCTCTCTGCCCAGAACCGCCACTCGCCGGCGACGTGTAGTACACCACCCACCCAGATTTCTTACCCTCCAGCCGGTGATCATCTCCACCAAATTTCACCTCCATCCGAGCCACCGTTAACCGCCACTAATTCCTCCAAGCCGTGGCCTATTTTCTCTCCAGCAGTGTCGTCACTCCACCTCTGGCCACCATCTCTTCATCACCAACCTCTTGTCTTCCTAAACCACCCATTTCCGGTTCTGATCCGTCGCCGGAGCAACCCTCATGAGCTCAACACCTTTTTACCCATTTTGGCCTTCCACCGCCGTTTTCACCGCCACCCACAGCCAACTCTCACTTCCACTAGCTTCATAAACATCTCTAAGCTATTCCCTACCAATTCCAAGCCTTGGTTCGTCCCCATTCAAAAGTGGTTATTTTATAACCCACGGGCACAGTGTTTTTACACTGTTACGTTGCTTTTTCTTCGCCATTTGCAGCTCGTTGATCCTTCAAAAATTATCATATGATGCTGTAAGTATTTTTCAAACTTTCTTTTAAATTAAAATATATTTTTACTTTAACAATAAATTGGGACTGGTTGGTTATTCCGAACTGAGTCCGAAGAGTCGGGGGTCGATTGGATTTGAGGATGGAGTTAATTATGTTTGGTTGATGTTGAGGTTTATTAGATATGTTGTGTCTTGATGTTTGCATTGCATAGTGCATGCTTGTTCATGTTTAAAAAGGAAAACTTGGCTTTCGTGTAATGGCATGCATGTACATGTGTCGAAACTTGAAAACTGGGTTTTCAAGCGAGAAATGTTTTTTGGTATATGTGAACGATTGGACTGATTGATTTGAATCAGAGGCACGTGTAGGGATGGTGGTACAGTCCCGCCTGCGATTCCTGCCTACGGTGCATGCAGCATAGTGATGATGGTAAGCAGGGATGGTGGTAGAGTCCCGCCTGTGATTCCCACCTACGGTGCACGCATAGGGATGGTGGTGAGCAGGGATGGTGGTAGAGTCCCGCCTGTGATTCCCGCCTACAGTGCTCTGATGGTTTGGTTAATGGAGCATTTTCTAGGAACATGACAAGATTGGTTTTCGGGCCATTATCTGGGATAATGGCGAGGAAATGAGTTGGAAGAAGAAATGTTTTGGGCCAAAATGAGATTTTGGCGTACGTCGAAAAATGTGAATTTTTGGGACATGTATATATGACATCATGATCATGCATTTGGTTATTGCATAAATGTATTTTTATCTTGAGATTTGTTTGGATTATTACTTACATGCGGCACCATTTTTGGTACAGTAGATTTTGATGCAGAAGTTGAGGAGGAGGAGGCTGAGCTCGAGGAGGCGGCTCTGCCAGAGTTTTGATTAGGAGTAGTTTTACCTTGAAAAATTATCTTTATTTGTTTTTATGATATGTATTTGGTATTTGAAACAATGTTGAACTTGTAATATTTTATTACGTGTGTTTTAAACTAGTTTGTATTTAAACAAAATTCTGGTACTTAGTTGTAAGACTTTTATTATCCGCTGCGTGGTTTATTTGTACACATACTTGGCACTTGGCGATATGATGTGTGACCCGCGTTATCATTATCCCGACATCTCAATCTCCACGTGTTCGTTCGTGGGAGTTGGGGGCATCACACGAATGGCTAATTTTCCATTCGAACTATCAAGTACCCTTCAAACTAAATCGAAATTTGCTTCGAATGACCAGAATTTATTTGATCTCGTTCGAATGGATGTAGTGCTCAAACAATTTATTTCAATTCAAACCCAACTGATAGCATATTCATTCGAACATGCTTCCAAAATACCTGTAGTAAAGAATCAATAATGTGTTTTCTTATGTATTTAAGTTTGGACAATATAGTCATTGTAATATATATCACATGCATGACGCTACGAACAACTTTAAAATTTCATTTATACCTCAAAAAGTATTTTTTTTATATTTTTTTAAACAATGCAACATATTTAAAATTGTTTTAGACATATCATGATTACTAAATAGTAAATAATTTTTTAATATGAGAGTTTACTAGTTAAGCTCGATCTACCACTATAAACCTTAAACTAAAACTTATGCACCTAAACATACGGAAAGCATGTCATCCAAGTCAATAATGATGTCAAAAGCGCTAGCACAAAACACCTTAATATAGTAAATAAAATAGACGCATTAGCAAGCAAACATTAGAATGAAAACTGTATTATGCATGTAAGGCTAGCCTATGGCTATGCTGCATTCGTTTTCTGTATTTGTTTTACTTTTATGATCTGAAAAGGACGAGGTTGGTTCTAATTAAATGCCTGACGATATATATGATTTTTTCACCAGATCGAGAGAGGATGCAGTTGAGAATTAATTACAAAACGCGTTAAATTTATATTAAACAATAATATTATACATCGGAGACTTCTTTATCTTTTCATATTGAAACTTCAATAATTAGGACATCGGAAGTCCGATATATGTGGTTAGTCTTTATTGTTTTATTTTTTCCCTCATCTTGACGACCGCCTTTAATTTGAAGCTGGTGATCATTATATATATTCTTTATCTTTATTGTATTTTTTTTCTTCCTTTTCAGATTCAGAAGTCTTTGCGAAAGTGATAAGAGAACACATCGCTTTTATTACAATGCGTATAATAAAAGGTTCTCTTATCACTTTCACAATGACTTCTAATATGAAAAGGAAAGAAAAATAAAAAGAAAATAAAATAAAAGACGACTTCGGAAAGGGAGACTTCTGCGTGCAGGTACGTAGATAAGTGATGGTTACAACTTACCATTTAGTACAGAAGATGGAGAAGGGCAACTGCTAATCAATTAAATATTCAAGGTGACCAAAGTGACGCTTCAAAAAAAATATTTTAGTAATAAAAAATATTACATAAAATAAATTTATAAATTGGCTTAATTTAATGTAATACGTTAGATTTAAAATTTAATTTTATTATAAAATAGATATAACTTATCATATCATAAATGGTCATATTTATTTATAATTTTAAAAATGCTTCTAATAAAACCAAACTAAGAATAAAATGTTATAAACTTATTTGTATAATCATACATAGCCACTAATTAAGACCATTGAGCCATCAATTAATACCTATATTTAGCTATCAATGAAGACTTAAGCTATACCTACTCCTTTGTACTGCTATATATATGGGTATCATTCCCTTGTATATGCATCAAGTTTTGTATTGAAGAACAAATCTTTCTCTTGCAATATCATTTCTCTTTTAGTCTCATAACACGTTATCAGCACGAAAGTTCTGACGATTTTGAAGCTAGTAGTCTTCTACTTCAAAATCATGAGCCTTACTGGTGAACTTTTTATCTCTGAGATGAATAATACAGATGTATGTCTAGCTGACAATGCTACAACTAACACAATTCTTAACGATAAGAAATATTTTCAAAATCTAACATTGAGTAAAGCCTACGTTCATACCATATCTGGTTCATCGAATCATATGTGGTAATGCACCAGAAGTGCATTGACCCCAAAGTATTTATGACTTTGTATGATTGCCTTGGACATCCAGGATCAATAATGATGAGACGAATAATTGATAATTCGTATGGGCATCCTCTAAAGAATATGAAGATTATCTTATCTAATGAATATCCATGCTCTGCATGTTTTCAGGATAAATTGATTATCAAACCATCTATCTCAAAGGTTGTTTTTGAATCTCTGTCATTTTTACAAAAGATTCATGTGGATATATGTGGGCCTATTCGACAATCAAGTGGACCGTTCAGATACTTTATGGTTTTAATTGATGCATCAAGTCGATGGTCACATGTTTGTCTACTTTCCACTAGAAATATTGCATTTGCTAAACTTCTTGCCCAAATAATTAAACTATGAGCACAATTTCTTGACTATCCAATTAAAACTATTCGATTGGATAATGCAGGTGAATTTACATCTCAAGCTTTTGATAACTATTGCATATCAATAGGAATAGATGTTGAACATCTAGTTGCCCACACACACACTCAAAATGGTTCAGCTGAATCATTAATTAAAAGGCTTTAACTAATTGTTAAACCTTTACTTATGAAATCAAAACTTCATATTTCTGCATGGAGACATGCTATACTTCATGCAGTATCGTTGATTCGAGTTAGGCCATTAGCATATCACAAATATTCTCCATTACAGCTTGCATTTGGTCAACAACCAAATATTACTCATCTTAGTATTTTTGGATGTATGGTATATGTTCCAATTGCACCTCCACAATGTACAAAGATGGGTCCTCAACATAGACTTGGGATATATGTTGGGTTTGATTCTCCATCTATTATTAGATACCTTGAGCCTCTTACAGGGGATATGTTTAAGGCACGTTTTGAGGATTGTCATTTTGACGAATCCATTTTTTTGACATTGGGTAATGAGAAGTCGGTGCCTGAAGCACGACAAGAAATTACTTGGGAAAATAAAACATTTTCCCAATTTGATTCTCGTACAAATGAATGTAAATTAGAGGTTCAAAAGATTATTCATTTGCAAAGTGTTGCAAATCAATTACCGTAAGTATTTACTGACACTAAATGTGTGGTAAAATCATATATTCCTGCTGTTAATGTTCCAGCAAGGATTGCAGTCCCAGAAGGACAAGTTGCCAAAACAGCAATAGTTGAGTCTAAGATACGCCCGAAGCGTGGACGGCCTATTGGTGCAGAGGACAAAATTCCTTAGAAGAGAAAAATACAAAATGAATTTGGTAATCCTGAAGAGTTCATACCCACAACACAGGCCATAAGAGTAATTGATGCTCCTGAAAAGACTAAATCTCCTGAAAAAGAACCTCCTGAAGAGGTATTTAATGAACTGTCTTCCCTTGAAGAGGGACAGGTACCTGAAAATAACGAGATCTCGATACATTTCATAAGTACTAGAGAAATTTTGGATAGAAATAAAACTGTTGTCGACAACATATTTTCATATAAAATGGTCATTGACATTACCAGAAGTAATAAAAAAATTCAGCCAAGAACTGTTGAAGAATGTCGACGTAGAGATGACTGGCCAAAATGGAAATCTGCTATTGAAGCTGAATTAAACTCGCTAGCAAAGCGAGAGATCTTTGGACCAATTGTACAAACATCAAAGGGTGTAATGCTTGTTGGACATAAATGGGTATTTATATGTAAGCGTAATGAGAGCAATAAAATTGTACGATATAAAGCACGACTTGTTGCACAAGGTTTCCTGCAGAAACCAGGGATTGATTATGACGAAACATACTCTCCTATTATGGATGCAATCACATTCAGATTTTTGATTAGTTTGGTAGTTACAAAAGGATTGGATATGCAGTTAATGGATGTGGTCACTGCATATTTATATGGATCATTAGATCATGACGTATATATGAAAATCCCTGAAGGATATAAAATGCCTAAAGCTTCTATTCTGAGTACATCTAGAAATATGTATTCTATTAAACTTCAAAGATCTTTATATGGGTTAAAACAATCCGGACGCATATGGTATAAATGTCATAGCGAATATTTATTGAAAGAAGGATTTGAGAATAATCCAATATGCTCATATGTTTTTATTGAGAAATCAGACTCCGGATTTGGAATGGCATTAAACATGTCCTTCGATACCTTCGAGGTACGGTTGAATGAGATTATTTTATCAACATGGATCTAGTCCACAATTAGTTGGATATGCAAATGCAGGTTATCTTTCAGAGCCACAAAGAGGTAGATCCCAAACTAGATATGTATTTACTTATGAAAATTATGCTATATCATATAGATCTGTCAAGCAAACACTATCTGTTACCGCTTCAAATCACTTAGACATCATTGCAATTCACGAGGCAAGTCGAGAATGTATTTGGCTAAGATTAGTGATTCAACATATTCAAGAAAAGTGTGGTCTTTCAATGATTAATGATAGTCCAACAATTTTGTACGAAGATAATGCTGCTTGTATTGCTCAAATTAGAGGACGATAGATCAAAAGTGATAGAACCAAACATATTTTACCTAAATTCTTTTATACCCATGAACTTCAAGAGAAAGGTGAAATTAATGTCAAGCAGATACGGTTAAGTGATAATCCGGCAGATTTATCCACTAAAGCATTACCAACTGCAACATTTAAAAAGCTTGTTCAGAACATTGGAATGCGAAAACTTGAAGACCTATTATCATGCACTTTTCAGGGGGGAGTAAATGTCTTGAAGACTTGTGCTGATTGTACTATTTTTCCTTCGCTAAGGTTTTATCCCACTGGGTTTTCCTTTGCAAGGTTTTAATGAGGCAATCTTAAAGTACTTGGCGGTACACATAAATGTTGTACTATTTTCTTTCGCCATTGGTTTTTTTCCACTGGGTTTTTCCTTGGCAAGATCTTAACGATGCATATTCTTTATATATGGTCATCTAAAGGGTGAGTGTTATAAACTTATTTGTATAACCATACATAGCCACTAATTATGACCTATCTTTAGCCATCAATGAAGACTTAAGCTATATCTACTCCTTTGTATTCCTATATATATGGGTATCATTCCCTTGTATATGCATCAAGTTTTGCATTGAAGAACTACTCTTTCTCTTGTAATATCATTTCTCTTTTAGTTTCATAACAAAAAAGTCATTGTATTGATAGAGAATACAAAAAGACTTTTATTCATTGAAAGCAACTAAGAATACAAGTGGCCAAGAATTTTAATATTTAATGAATAGACTTTTATTAATTATGACGATGATTGATACATAATGGTGGACGTGGATCTATAAATATAATTCAGGAAAAAGCCTCCATCTCAATCCACATCAGCCACACATTGATGATTTGATACACCATTAGTTTACTAAGTCATTTTTTGTAGTTTAAGTTATTATTTTTTTGGATAATTACACTTTATCCCTTCGAACATTCACTCAATTCATAATGTGTCTCTAAAACTAATAATTGCATTAAAGTGAATCCACTTACTTTCAAAACTTCACAAACCCCCCTTTCGTCTACCATCAGTGTTAAATCAAACGTGAATTGAGCACGTGCTGTTCATGTCTTGCTTCTTCACTTACAAAAACAAAAGTACCTCCAAGAAAAAGTTCACTTTACCCCTTTAAACTTTCACGGGATTCTCAATTTATCCGGAATGTCAAATTAAAATTAAATTTTTATAATAAATCTAAATTAACAAATCTAGAATAAAAGACTAGCAATTGAAGTTTCGAGTTTCGAAAGTGGAGCCAATTTTATAAATCACTCTTACAAATCTAGAAGACCAACTGAAGTTGTGCACAACTTCAATTTCTCAAGTGTAACACCCTTTGTCAACATATCAGCTGGGTTCTTGCTTCCACAAATTTTATCAAGTAACAACTGTCCGTCATCTAACAATGATCGTATGAAGTGATACCTGATCTAAATGTGCTTGGTCCTGGAATGAAATGCTGGATTCTTGGCAAGGAATATGGCACTCTGACTGTCACTGAAAAAAGTGCCTTTCTAATTTTTTTTTTTACCCAATCCCTCCAAGAAGCCCTGTGGCCATATCATCTCCTTTGTAGCCTCTAACACTGCAATGTACTCAGCTTCTGTAGTAGACAAAGAAATTATTTTCTATAGATTAGAACCCCATGATACTGTAGTACCACCAAGAGTATAAACAAAACCCGTGGTGCTCTTTCTGCTATCAATATCTCCAGCTAAATCAGCATTAACATAGTCCTGCACCTCTAAGCTCCCTCTTGAGAAACACAAGCACATTTCTAAGGAGCCTTTTAGGTACCTCAAAATTCACTTCACTGCTTCCCAATGTTGTTTTCCTGGGTTACTCATGTATCTACTCACAACTCGCACTGCATGGGTAATATCCGGTCTTGTGCAAACCATAGCATACATAAGTGAACCAATAACTGAGGCATAAGGAACCTTACTCATGTAGTCTTGTTCCTCCTCTGACTCTAGTGACTGATTCTTGCTGAATCTGAAGTGACTGGCTAAGGGTGTGCCAACTGGTTTGTCCTTGTCCATATTGAACCTGCTGAGTACCTTTTTCACATATTGAACCTGCTGAGTACCTCTAACTCTATCTCTGACAATTCTCATGTCAAGGATTTGCTTTGTAGCTCCCAAATCCTTCATTGCAAAGTGCTCTGACATCTGCTTCTTCGGATTATTGATCTCATCAATACTAGCCCCTGCAATAAGCATGTCATCCACATACAACAGCAGAATAATGTAAGAATTGTCAAAGTGCGTGACATAGCAACAGTGATTTGCTTGACATTTGATGTACCCTGCACTGCGCAAGAAGTTGTCAAATTTCTTGTACCACTGTCTAGGAGCTTGCTTCAGTCCATACAAGCTCTTCTTCAATCTACAAACTAAACCTTCATTTCCCTATACTACAAACCCCTCAGCCTGGTGCATGTAGATGTCTTCTTCAAGGTCTTCATGAAAAAAAGTTGTCTTCGCATCTAACTGCTCAAGAAATAAATCTTCAATAGCAACTATAGACAGTATCATCCTGATGGTTGTGATCTTCACCACAGGAGAAAAGATCTCAGAGTAATCAATACCCTGCTTCTGCTGAAAGCCTTTTACAACAAGTCTAGCCTTGTACCTCTTACTGCCATCATGTCCAGTTTTCACCCGATACACCAACTTGTTGTGTAATGCCTTCTTCCCTGATGGAAGTTCTATCAACTCCCATGTCTGATTCCCTAGCAGGGAATCCATCTCATCTTTCATGGCCAACTTCCACTTGTTAGAATTTTCATCTTGCAAGTTTTCTTCATAACTTTGCGATTCTCCACCATCTATCAACCAAATATAATTCAGAGTTGGTGAGAAACGCTGTGGAGGACATACAATTCTAACTGACCTGCGAACTGCAGCTGTAGAAGTGGACGGCTCTGAAACTGACTGCGGAATAATAGGAATGGGTGCACTAGGCCCACTCTCCCCATCACTCACATCTCTACACTGCACTGTGACCTCTAGTAACCTCTAGTAGGTCATCCAATCTTACGAACTCGAACTCCTGAGGAGCTGCTTCAGAAGCTGTACTAGACTTGTCGTTGTACACAATCTTCTCATTAAAAATCACATTCCTGCTTCTTATGATCTTCCAACCCAGATCATCCCAGAAACGATAGCCAAATGCGTCGTCTCCATAGCCAATGAAATAACATTTCTTTGACTTAGCCTCAAGTTTACTACGAGCATCAGAATCAATAAGAACATAAGAAAGACAGCCAAAAGTTTTAAGGTGAGAAAATATTACCTCTTTCCCGCTCCAAACCTCCTCAGGCAATTCACAATCTAATGGAACTGATGGCCCTCTGTTGATCAAGTAGACGGCAGTGCTGACCGCATCTGTCAAGAAAGTAGATGGTAGTCCAGCGTGCAACCTCATGATTCTAGCACGCTCATTAATGGTTTTGTTCATATGCTTAGCAACTCCATTTTGCTGTGGTGTCCCAGGAATGGTCTTCTCTATTCTGATACCCAGAGCTGACAGTACTCCTTGAATCCACCATCAATATCCTCACCACCATTGTCAGACCTCAAACATTTCAGTTTCAAGCCTGTCTCTGTCTCAACCATGGCCTTTCAAGTTTTGAACACATTAAATACATTAGATTTATGCTTCAGAAAATAAACCCATACATTCCTACTATGGTCATCAATGAACATGACATAGTAACAAGAACCTCCAAGAGATGCCACTGGGGAAGGTCCCCACACATCTGTGTGCACTAGATCCAATTTTCCTATCTTAGGCGTTCTGCCACTTATCAAGAAGCTGACCTTCTTCTGTTTCCCCATAATGCAACTCTCACACATACTGAGATCAACTGACTTCAGTTCTGATAGCTTGCCTCTGGACAGAAGTTCTTTCATACCCTTCTGAATCATATGGCCAAGCCTGCAATGCCACAAATCTGTTGTGCTCTCTACAACGGTAGTAGAAATAGTGTTAATCAAACCGGTAGTCATATATAGTGTACCAGTTTTCTTACCCCGAGCCAGTACCAATACCCCTTTTGTGACCTTCCAGGTGCTATCTGAGAACACTACTGAATGACCACAGTCATCGAGCTGCCTAACAGAAATGAGGTTCTTCTTTAACTCAGGAATGTGTCTGACCTTTTGTAAAGTCCATTTGTTCTTGTTAGGGAGTGCAATATCAATGTCTCTCATCCCCACTACGTTCAAAGCCTCTCCATCAGCTAGATACACCTTCCCAAAATCACCTGCAACATAATTTCGCATTAGCACCCGGTGGGAAGATGTATGGAAGGAAGCCCCTGAATCTAGTATTCAGTTATCAACTGGACTATGAACTGCAAGCAATAGTACATCATGTACTTCTTCAGTTACCACATTACCATTATCATTCTCAGTTTTCTTAAGATTTTTGCAGTTCTTCTTTATGTGGCCAGCTTTGCCACAATTCCAGCAAGTAGCCTGTTAACCAAGCCTCGACTTGCTCTTGCCCCTGTGCTTTGATTTTGATATTCCTCTATTTGAGTTCCTGTCTTGTGATCTTCTTCGAGAATCAACATTCAGTGTTGAACTCGAACCTGAGATCTCGCTTGAATCTTTCCTGCACACCTTCTCAGCCAAAATCAAATCACGAAAATCATCATATTTCAACTTAGATTTACCGGGAGAATTACGGACAATCATTCTCAAGGCTTCCCAGCTATTTGACAATGAAGTCAACAATATCAGTGCACGTATCTCATCATCAAATTCAATTTCAACAGACGACAATTGATTTGTGATAGTATTAAAATAATTCAGATGTTGTGCAACAAACATACCATCCACCATCTTCAAATTGAATAACTTTTTCATCAAATGTACCTTGTTATTCGCTTATGGCTTTTCATACATGCCTGACAAAGCCGCCATGAGATCCACCGTCGTCTTCTCTTTGATGACGTTGTGTGCAACGGATCTCGACAGGGTTAATCGAATAACCCCCAAAACCTGTCGATCTAACAGTTTCCAATCAGTCTCATCCATCTTTTCTGGTCGCTTTCCCAATAATGGAAGATGAAGTTTCTTCCCATGGAGGTAGTCCTCTATCTGCATCCTCCAGTAACCAAAATCCATGCCATCAAACTTCTCAATCCCCGATACCTTCACTTCATCTCCAGCCATCATTTTCCCTCAGACTCGAATCTTGGCTCTTGATACAAACTTTTGTGAAAACGAGGACAATAAAGTGAAAAATTAAATATGAAAGAGAAATTAATCACTCACGACACATAGATTTACGTGGGTTGGCAAATTGTCTACATCCATGGGAGCTACAGAGGATTTTATTACTTGAGGAATCACAATACAATGGTGGGGCGAATTGCTGTTCTTCAACAGTGTTCTACAGTCACACAGTACAGCCATATGATGTAAAATCACATATATATATCCAAACGGCAGAAAAAACCCTAGATCAGTAAAATCCAATGTTCGCTCGAGCGGCGTGTCGAGCGTGCGTCGAGTGAACTCCATTCCGCAACCACTTGAGCTCACTGTTGAGCTGCCATCGAGCGATCGACTCTGCCTGATTTCGCTCGAGCGACCAATGCCTCTGCTCGAGCGGTGTAGACCAGACTCCACAATACTCAACAAGTTAAACTTTTAAAATTACAATCATTAGTTTTGGTTTGACCTCCTCATAATGCTGATTAGAAAAATATCAGCGTTTTTTTAATACAACTCGAGTAATGCTACACAACTTCTCAACCTCTACACACCACATTTTATTAATTTTTTAATATTTTTTTTAAATTGAGTTTATTCTTCTTAAACTAATTAAATATATTCATTATCCATATATTAAATATTTAATAAAAGAAAAAAATTAAAAAAAATGTGGTGTGCGGAGGTTGTGAATAGTAGGAGATTGTGTAGCTTTTTTCATATCATTAAGTTGAATTTATCTGTGTTACCCCAATACTTTTCACACTTATTTTTCATATTTTTGCCCATGGTTTTAGTGATGCTATCATTTCTCATGCACATATCAATTAATGTATTTTTGATTGTGCACAGTTCCTGAAAATATACATTAGCTGTCACATACAAAGAACCAGAAATGTTCAATGTAACATCATAAAATATTTTCAGCAACTCTGCAAACAAATGTGCTTTTTTTCCAATTATCACTAATGGGGTTCATGAATTCATTATCCACATACATATAATAGCGTTCAAAGGTTAGTTTGTATTTTATAGCGGTACTCAACATGAAATATGTGGAGTTCCATCTAGTGGAAACATCCAAGGAAAGCATCATCCTGCTAATATTTTCCTCAACTACACAAGCCTTAAATTTGGAAAATCTTGACGGTGAAGACGTCACATATTTGACGGCTTCTCTAATTGTTGTTATTAACTCATAAAGCTCTCTTAAACCGTCATTAACAATCAAATTCAATATATGGGTAGCACACCACATATGAAGGAACTCGCCACCCAATATGATACAATCACTATCCTTTTTCCTCCTCCTCATGTAATCAACAGCAGCATCATTAGAGGATGCGTTATCAACCGTGATGGTCAAAATCTTATTAATGTCCCAATCATGCAACCCCAAGTCTAATACCCTCTTAATAGTTTCGCCCTTATGATTGGGAATTTGGTAAAATTTTATTATTTTCTTATGCAATCTCCAACTGCAATCAATAAAATGTGCAGTAATGTACATATAGTTCATCTTTTGTACTGATATCTAGCTATCGGTGGTTAGACAAATTCTTTAACCATATAACAATTTCTTTAGTTGTATCTTCTCTTCGTTATACAGCTTAATACAATCCCTTTTTAGAGTGATTCGGGATGGTAAAATAAATCAAGACTCTAAATCAGCCACATACTCAATAAGCCCTTCGTGCTCCACTAGCCTAAAATGCAATTCATACCTAGTAAAAGAACTTAGCGGTCGACACCAATGTTTTGAATACCGTACCGGATGTCGTACCGGTCAAGGAACTGGAACGAAATATTTCGGTACCAGTACCGTTTCGGGATAGTCAATATATAAATAAATTATATGCATAAATATATATATAAATTATATGCATAAATATATATATAAATTATATTTCAAAATAATAGTCTATATATGAATGAATTATACATGAATACATATATATATAAATTATAAATAGTCTGATCTGAATTGGGGGTCAAAAAATGAGATTACAGTTTGAAAAAAAAAAAAGTAAAGGCCGACATACAGGCCTTTACTTTTACTTTCCTCTTTTTCTCTTTTTCCTTCTTCTTTCCCTTCTTTTATCCCTGTGCGCGCTAGCCC
>QGSO01001085.1:0-42268 GCA_011037825.1 Carya cathayensis
ATAATAATAATAATAATAATAATAATAATAATAATAATAATAATAATAATAATTAGTGGTGCAACTATTATGTAGCAAAGAAATGAGAGAAATTAGTAAGAATTATTCAATAGTACTGGGTGAATATTAACCATACAAATAATATAAAGAGAGTTACTTTAGTTAGCAAGCAAAATATTTATACTTTACCTCTTTTAATATAGATCACTTTAAGAGATTGTTAGCCAAATTTTAATTTGTATTTACATTTGGCTAATCCAGGAATGTTCCAACAGTTTAATGGTGTATTTTCAGGATTTTCCTTGTCAGAGCACTTTGAAATGGCGACTTACACGTCAAACATTCGCCATTATACGTCTCAAAATTTAAATAAAAAGGGGGATTTATATAATATATCAACGACTTTCGGTGAACATATGAGGAGGAAAAACAGTTCAGTGCATGAAAACAGATAATAAAGCTTTTGTGGAGTTTTTACATATCAATAACCAAATATAAAAAAGAATCAAGGTTATATATCACTACAAGAAAAACGAGCTTTTGTAACCAATTTATATCAACGAAAAGACTATTAACAACCATTTTTGGTTGCTGATTTTAACCGACAAATAGTATTAATCCACACGGCTGGACGAACCTCTTTCGTAAGACTAATGCAAATGAGGGTACGAATTTTATTCAGATTTGTACATGCAAATGTAGGAAGTAACATATTATTTGCTGATTTTAACCGACAAATGGTATTAATCCCTGCTTGTATTTGTAGTTCTGAGAGTGATGAGCACCTTATTGATTTCTTAAAGAGGTGAGGTGGGTAAGAAGAAGGGTAAATTTGTGACTCCAGCGACGGAAGAGAAACATGTGAGTGACTTTGAATGAATCCATGTGTACTATTATTTACCTTGTAGTTTTGAACGAATCCATGTGTACATATTAACGTGTGATTTCACTTCCTTGAATAGAATGAAATGGTTGCCAAGTACTCTAAGTTAGAGCCTGAGAAGCAGACTAAGGATGTTGCTCATCAATCTTTAGGGAGGTACTAGGCCACAGGCCAGGGTATACAAGGGGGTTGGGGGAGATGGTTATCCCTGAGTCATCTAGACAGAACACTGAGAAAAATTTGCAGCATTAACAAGAACGTGCAGAGAGGCATGAGAAGGATGCTGAGTATTACAAGAATCAGTTGGAAGAATTACGGGGGAATGTAGAGAAAGTGTTGGCGAAGCAAGCCGAGTACGACAAATTATTAAGTTCATACATGGAATCACAGAGGCAAACCCAAGGAGAGTCTCATAGAGGTATACCTTTATGTTTTGAGATGAAGAAGGCAGCTTCCATGATGATCAAGACTTGTTTAGGAAATCCTTATTACACAATAAAGATGAGGAGTACACATGTAAACTTACATTGATCTATTAATGTGGCATGTTGGGGTGAATTTCAAATAGCACTTTTTATTATGAATGAATGATATACCGATACATGTTGGGGGTATTTGAAACATCTATATCATGTAAATGATTAATTCATGATATTATATGCTTATTAGAGAATATGTTGATCTATTACATGCATTGGAATCTTGGATATTGTATCTAATGAGGGACTACAGATGTTTTAAAAAAAAAAAGAGGCTGAAATGGTATATATTGTAAATCAAGGAAATTAAGTAGGTGAAGACTTTTTGCGGCGACATATAGAACTTATTGCGGCAACAAAATAGTCGCCGCAAAAAATCAATTTAACTATGATAGCAACAAGTTACACAAAATATTTTCCGACGCACTATTAGAGCATTAGCTCCTTGTCGCTGCTAAAAAATTATTTCCAGCCACTTTAAGTCACGCTGAAATCTTTTTTTCCTCACTCAACAATAGCGACGTAATATCGGCGGGTAGAAATAGTCGCAAATAGCTATTTGCAGCGACGTTGAGACTTTGCGGTGATATAAAGTCGCCGGAAATAATGACTTTTCTTGTAGTGGCATTTTCCATATAAAAAAGAATCGGGGTTTAAATGAAATCAATAACTAGCTTGTTTTTACTTTTTCAAAGTTTGGGATCACAGTTTCAAAATTTCAGACTATAGATTTTCAATTTTACTATATCAATATTTGAGAATCATGTCGCTAGCAAGTTGGTTGTTTTACAAATCTCTAGTTAGAAACCAAGCAAGAGGCCGGATCGACATGTGGTATACTAATTCCATGTTTGTTTTTAATTGGGTGTGGCGTGTCATTAGTATGGCACATCAATACCTTAATTAAGAAAGTTTTAAAATACTGGTGCCACATCAGCTTCAATATGCCGATTTGTATATTGATTTGCTTTCTTGTTGACGAGGGGAAAAATATTTTAATTAAATGGCAAGTATTTGTTAGTCAACAATGAGCGTTAGGGGTGGCCAATGGGGCCTTGTACCCCGCTACCTTGCCCTTGCATGGTGGGGCGGGCAACCCCGCCCGCACATTAGGGGCTGGGGGCCTCACTCTGCAGAGAGAAAGCCTAGCGGGGGTAGGGGGTGTGTAACTACAGTACAAGAGTCTCACATTATATTGCCTTGGCCTCTTATATAAAGGCTTCATTAAGTTATATTAACTTACACATTATATGCACAACATCTCATCTCATCTCACTATCCAAACCATACCTAGAAGTTTAGTCACGTTTGTTTTTACAGATGAGATGAATTGATATAAAAGTTAAAAATTAAATAAAATATTATTAGAATATAATTTTTTAATATTATTTTTGTTTTGAAATTTGAAAAAGTATAATTATTTTTTGTGTTTTGTTTGAAAGTTTAAAAAATTATAATAATTAGATGAAAAAGTTAAAGATTTAAAATTGAAAAATATTTATATTTGAATTATGTTTGAGAATGAAATAAGATAAGATAAAGATGAAATAACTAGAATGACACGAGATGAAACCATCCCATCAAACAAGACCTTACTCCTACAAATGCTGGCATAAAGAAATAAACTAATATCTATCATATATGCTTTATGAACATTGCCTTCGGGAAAAGGGCTATAATATATATAATTCTACAAATGGACTTGGAAGTCTTTGTTTGTTGCAGGTAATTTCCAGGTGGCTTCCAACCGCTAATCACGTCAGATTAAAAAAAATTAAAAAAAAAAAGGAAAAAAAAAGTTAAGAATGATTACATATTTTATTAGGAAGATGCATGGTTCTGCGCAGCTTCGCTTCTTCCTCCCGCTTTAGTAACTTTTTGATTAAATTAAACACAAATTATCATTATATTAATTGAGCAATGATACATACATGTTTTTACAACACATTTCACAACAATGTGGTAAGATGAGAATATTTTTATAAAATAATATTACTTTTATAAAATGTTTTGCAAAAATACCCTTCATTTAACACATTGTTGTGAAATATGTTGTAAAAAATTTTGTGTGTAAATCATTTTACATATTTATTTGGGGTAGCATTAATTTTCTAGAGATGCTGGTAGATAACCCGAACTCTTCTATTGTAAGTGAAATTACAAGATTGATCATTATAAATTAACACTTAAAAAGGAATTAGGTGAATAGGTGTCTCACTTGAATTTTTTATCCAAATTAATTCGCGCGTGTGAATTAACAATATTATTTATTAAATTTTGAATCAACCAGCATGCATCAAACCACAATTATGAAGAGAAATATAACTATAAATGATAAAGCAAAACAAGACAGTCACACAAGACATATTTTTGTGATAAAAGGAAAACCTTTAAACAACTCTACCTTTTAAGGTAAAACGCGTAGGGCCTATGAATGACATACAAAGGTTCTGCACAACTTCTCTTTTCTTGTATTTAAATGGATGAGTTTTTACAAAATGACGACTTGAAATCCTACGTTCAGGTCTTGCCCATGCACTTTGTGAGAAAAAGTCGGACACTTTGTGAGAAACGATATAAATAATAGTACTTATCCCATAAAGAAAAGGCTACTGATTGATTTTTTTATTTAATGATTAAGGAAATGTCTTTTAATGATGTTGTAATTTAAAAAAAAAATGTTTAAAGGTATAAGAAATATATGGAAAAAAAATCAAATAACCTTTTCAATGGAGAGTCTTTGTGGCCATGGCAGGTCCGTCACTACAACAAAAAACATTTTTTGGGACGAAAAGTTTCATCCCAAAATAGATAGATTTTGTTCCGAAAGATTTTTTGGGACGAAAAAATTTTGTCCCAAGGTCGTCCCAACAGGACTGTCCCAGGAGATATCTTGGGACGAAAATCACAATTTCGTCCCAAAAAATATCTTTTGGAACGATTTTGAAATTGACCGTTCGATACCGTTCGAATGATGACATTTTTTGTCACGGTTAAAATTCGTTCCAGAATGGTGTTCGAATGCTTATCGGTTACCGTTCGAACGTTAATGTATCTATTGAACCGTTATCAAGATACATTCAAACTCTCAACAAAAATTACATTCGAACGTTAAAGGAACAGATCAAACGGTGCTGATCAATGTTCGAACGCTATGGTAATGACCTGCGTTTGAACGTTTTTTGTAGCATCTGGTATCGTTCGAACGATTTGTCATTAATGTTCAAACGTAATATTATCGTTTGAACGTTTTGCCCATTAATGTTCGAACGTTACACGGTAGTTCGAACGAATATTATTTTTATTAAAACCAATAATTATAAAAAAAACTAAACAGACATCCATAATATTTGAAAAACATAAATTAGGAACTGTTTAGTTACTCACAAAAGTTTTAAAATAAGTGCGAACAAATAAATAACTATATGACTAACATTGTTCATACATAATTAGATATATAATGTCATAAGCTAGACGTAAAAAACCATCAGTTGGTTGGAGGCCTGTACTGTTGCATAAGCTGTTGCATTTGGAGTTGCATATCTCTCCTGAACTCTGCTTGTTCTTCTTCATGTTGTTTGAGGCGCATCTCCATGTCTCCTTGTCTCGCCAATTGAGCCTCTAACTCTTGTTGTTTTGCAACCAATTCTTCAATTCTGCGATTCGCATTCTCTTGCGCTATAGAGGCAGACCCGGAAGAAGAGGAAGAGGGAGAAGGTTTTACACAGCAACCCAAACCCCTCAAATATCCTGAACGTTCACCCAGAACTTGTGTAAAAATCTCAACATCATTATTTGAGGAATTTTGATTTGACGCAGATTCAGCACGCAGGGCAACCATTTTATCCTACACATAAGATAAAGAGTTAATATCATCATAAATATTCAAATATATTTATTTAAAACAAATTATAATACTTACATAATTTTCACAGGCATCAGGATGACTCCACTCTCCATTACGATTAGTATGTGATGCAGCATATAATTTTGTCAGATCATAATCGGCATCTGAATCTTGCTATAATAAAGATTTGTTAAGATATAAAGTCATTATGATTCATATATTCAGTTAACTATATACAAATAAAAGAATAGCAATACCAATTTCTTAGAGAGGCGGTGGAAAGATCTTGAGCCTGCATGATGAGTAATCTTCAATTTTGATCTATTTGTTTTGTTTATAGAACTTCGCTCCTACATAAGAATTGAAAATATTAGAAAGCGAAATTAAAAATAGGACAACTAAAATAATTAAATTAATTATACCTTATATGATGGATCCTCAAACATGTCACAAAGTTTTTCCCAATCAGAAGGTTGCACATCTTGAAAAGGATGTTGGCGTGCTTCTTCACTATTCTCAAACTTATTATAATGCTCATGACACCTCGCCTTATACTTGCGGAATGCATTACTCATAAGCTCTTCCACAGTTTTACGCTCCTCTCTCCGACCAAAATTTAATTCGAAATCATCCTTACAGAAAAAATTTAGACAAAGATATTATCATTTATAATATTCTAACTTTAAAGTAAAATAAAAAAATTTACCAATTAAATTTCGTGTTTTAAACATTACCAAACAACGCTTCTTGATAAGGTCCTTAACATCTTGGGGGACTTTCTTCCATGAACTTGTTGCCAAAGGTGCATAAGTTCGTGTAAGAGCACCCACATGCGATGCAAGCCAAGCTGCTGGTTGTCCTTCGCCTCCGGTATGTTCATCAAGAATGTTAACTTTGATCTTACCCACCTTACGATATTTTTCCAACGTCACGCCTCTAGTAATGCCTCGACCTTGACGAGATTGTACTGTGAAGTCATCATAATATATAACATTGAATCAATTTTCTATTATAACTTTAATTAATAAATTTTATGAGTATTAGAATTTTACCTTGTTCTGTAGAGTCAATCTCTAATGGTGAGTCTGAAGGAGAGCTAGGAACAGGTGGAGATGGGATGCGAACTTCCTTTCTCTTCGGAGGCATAATTTCAAAAAGCTATCTGTGCAAATATAATTTGTCAATCACTATCTGTATCAATATCATTTGACAATTCAGACTCATCATCTGTAGATACTTCAGTGGAATCAACATTTTGCTCAATTGTCGCATCAACAATTTCAGCCTCAATATCTTCTCTATTTAATGGAATCATCTCATACTGACTCAAATCCACAAACAAATTAAAGACGGGCTGACTCTCTTGGTATGCTTCTTGGGATCATCTGCTTCTTCATCTCGCCCTTCCGCCTGAGGGATAACATCATATATATTTCTTGGAGAATACTTTTGTACTACTCGCCATTTATTTCCTAACTTCGGGTCATCTAAGTAGAATACTTGAGATGCTTGAGAAGTTAGAATAAAAGGATCATCCTCATACCATTTTTTGAGGTATTAATACTCAAAAACTATTCTTCATCACGGACTCTAGTTCGAGAATTGCTTAAATTCCACCAATCACACTTAAACAGATACACTACAAGTTCTCCCAAATATTTCATTCCAATTATATCAACAATAACTCCATAGAAATCAATATTTTCTCCATCATGACTTCCCTCGACTAGGACACCACTATTTTGTGTTTTCCTATAACAATCCCTATCTACTGTGTGATACTTACTTCCCCGAGAAATACATGCAGAATATCTTGTAGCGCGCCTCGATGGGCCACGCGCTAATGCATATAGTTCATCCGATATATCGTTTGGATTATTTGCATGCATTTGTACAACCTACATATTGAGTAAAACTTCTATTATATAAAAAAAAATAATTAATATTTAATGAACTATTGGATGAGTAAAGCATATGTAATGTCATTACCCGTTGTTCAAACCATCTCGGGAACTCCTCTTCATGTTTCTGATTTATATCATTTACTCCTAGTTCCTTGAGCATGTTAATATGATCACTGAAATTGATAATTACAACAATTCTCTTATATCCGTAATATTTCGTGAAAGTAAATGTGCGAATATTAGATTAAGAAAACATTATAACTTACTTCAAGTGATTCTCTATCTCAGGGCAATTGTTCAGCACGTACCACTGAGCTTTCTCAAACTCTCTGCCACATAAGTCATAACCACGCATTGCACCAAGTGGTCGTACTTGTTGGGAAAACACAGAAAACTCATTTCGTTGTCTTGCTCGGTCAACGTCAAAGTTTCTTTCCGGCCGATCAAACCTAGTGTCAACCCCGTGGAAATACTTGGAACAGAAGGTATGCCACTCATCATCAATATATGCTTCTGCAATTGATCCTTCTGGGCGAGCCTTGTTACCAACTGTACGTTTCAACTTCCCAAGGAATCGTTCAATAGGATACATCCATCTATACTGAACTGGCCCTGCAAGTCTTGCTTCACGTGGCAAATGGACAGCTAAGTGAACCATGACGTCAAAGAATGAAGGTGGGTAAATACTTTCTAGCTTACACAAGATTATGGCAATTTCCCGTTCCATTCGATCCAAAGCTTCTACATTTAATGTCCTAGCACATAAATCCTTGAAAAATAAACCCAACTCAGTCAAAGCCACGCGCACGTCTCTTGTCAAGTACCCACGGATACCAATAGGCAAGA
Organism: Carya cathayensis; assembly: GCA_011037825.1. Classification (NCBI taxonomy): domain Eukaryota; kingdom Viridiplantae; phylum Streptophyta; class Magnoliopsida; order Fagales; family Juglandaceae; genus Carya; species Carya cathayensis. The sequence goes on from QGSO01001085.1 coordinate 7,960, forward strand.
TACGCTGTAAAAGGACATGACAATCATGACTTTTTAATCCAGTTATTTTCCAGTCATTTGTTCGCACACACCTTGTGAAATTCGATGCATAACCGTCCGGTAATTTAATTTTCATTATCCACTCACAAAATGTAGCCCTTTCATTCCTTGACAATGTATACCATCCAATCGGCATGTAAACGGACGACTCATTTTCTTGCAATTGCATTTCCGGTCTTATTCCCAACCGCTTCAAATCCTTTCTTGAGTTTAATGTATCCTTCGTTTTTCCTTCAATTGACATCAATGTTCCCAATATGGATTCGCATATATTTTTCTCAATATGCATAACATCAAGACTATGCCGTAACTTTAACTTTGACCAGTATGGGAGATCGAAAAATATACTCTTCTTAGTCCAATTCAACTCAGATGTAGCTCGTTTTCTCTTTCGTTGTTTTTTACCAAATTCATTACAACCAACATCTACAAATTGTGCAAGTACATCTTCACCAGACATGTATGGTGGAGGTTGGCCCCGTTCGAGAGTACCATCAAACATTTGTGAATTTCCCCTCCATATATGGTCAGTAGGTAAAAATCGACGATGCCCCATGAAACATAATTTCCTCCCGTAAGTTAGCCATTCAGATTTAGTATGTTTGTTACAAGTTGGACATGCCATTTTTCCCTTAGTACTCCAACCTGACAAGTTCCCATAAGCTGGAAAATCATTTATTGTCCATAACACGGCAGCATGCATCTTGAACGACTTCCCTGTTGATGAATCAAATGTGACAACCCCATTCTCCCACAAATCTTTCAATTCTGCAATCAATGGCTGTAAGTGTATGTCTATATCATTTCCTGGTGATCTCGGACCTGGAATTAGCAAACTCATCATGAAATATGGATCTTTCATACACTTCCACGGTGGTAGATTATACGGCATAAGTACAACTGGCCAAGTACTATGACTAGTACTCATGTTCCCAAACGGATTAAATCCATCTGTTGCCAACCCAAGTCGCACATTACGAGGTTCTTCAGCAAACCATGGGTGTTCTTGATCAAATTCTTTCCACACCTGGGAGTCAGCAGGATGCGACAAAATACCATTGTTCGCCACTCTACCTGATGAGTGCCATGTCATGTCAACAGCCGTTGCACGTGACATATATAATCGTTGTAATCTAGGTATCAATGGAAAGTGGCGTACAACCTTTTGCGGCACATTTTGTTTGTCCGATGTCCATCTTGATTCGTGGCATATGGGACACTCGTTCAACTGCTCATTCTCTTGCCAATATAATATGCAGTCATTCTTACATGCATGTATTACGTTGTAATCAAATCCAAGTCCTCGTTTCAGTTTTTTTGCTTCATAGAAGTTACGAGGTAAAGTATTATCTGATGGCAGTGCCTCCATAAACAGCTCCAGTAACATATTGACAGCCTTAACTGATAAACGGCACATTGATTTTATGTGAAGTAGTCTTACAGTAAATGACAACTTACTGTGTCTTCTGCATCCTGGATATAACTCACGTTGTGAATCTTTCCACAATCGTGCAAAAGTGTTATGACCTCCATCATTTGAAGTTGATGTGTCTGTGTCACCTTCATTCATAAACATTCCCGCACCGATGTCACCTAACATTTCCTCCATATCCTCATCATATTCGTCTCCAACATCTGGTTCTACGTCTTCATCGTTCTCTTCTTCTTCAGGTGGAACCTCAAATTGAGTTGGATATGGTTCACCGTGTAAAACCCAATCAGTATAACCCTTGTCAATACCTTTGATAAACAGATGTTCTCTCACCAAGTCTATCTTATGAGAACGCAAATTCCTGCATTCTTTACATGGGCATCTAATACGCCCATCACTATCAGATGATCCCAATGCGAACTCTAAAAATTTCTTAACACCTTCAGCATATACGCTGTAATTCTGACCCAAACGATCGTTAACTCGCATCCAAGTCTTATCCATGTCGACTATCTTCATTACAAACAATCACATTCCAATTAACAAACAAACATGTATTAACCACAATTATGTAAAAAGCAATGATTATGCCACCTTTCACCGGGTAATTGGTCCTATCCCATTCGAAATTGTAAGATCATACTCGCAAACCTAATCTCTATAATCTGTCACGTCCAACAAAATTTCGGCAGCATCTCCCCATAGTTCTCCAAATATGCTCGTTTTGTTGTGTGAACCGACGTGTTAATCGTCGATACAACATCACCGAAACTGCATATCCAGAGAACACGGGAGAAATCTGCCAAAATCTTAATGCTGGACGTATAACAGATATAGATCGATAGTTTGCGAGAATGATCTTACAATTCCAAATTGTCCACTCTGGACAATTCAAGAGTTATCAATCTTTCAATTAAGGCGGATTGATAACTCTCGAACGGGTCTAAGGCTAATTTTGATGAACAAGCAAAATTAAGATATGCCAATATTTAACATGTATCAAACAAACACTTACAAGATATGCTAATTAAGTAATTATATTATTAAATAATTAGATTGTTGTTTTGTATCTTTCAAAATATTTTATTAATTCTAACTATTTGTATTTTAATTAACATTCTAGTTAATATTTATAACTATTTGTATTTTAATTAACATTAGATGATTTGTAATTTAATTCATTCTCATTTGATTACTTTAATCTTTTAAGTATTTAAGTATTATTAATCTGTAGATTATAAATAATTAATGTTTAATTCAATTCCTGCATTTTAAGATGAGCATTATTTTAACACTGACCAACATAACCGTTCAAACGGTGATAGACACCGTTCGATCTAATGATATACGTTCGAATGGCACACGAATACCGTTCGAACGGATTAATTCCAGATTTACAGTCATCTTCAACCTTCGAAATCTTCAACATTTACAGTCCAAATTACATCAAAAAACAACAAAGTATATGACGAACTCATTATATCAAACGAAAACACTTATATAAAAAGTAAAATGAGAATATATTTAAGGAGAATACCTGATTTGGAGAGATAAACCGGAAAATCCACCCGTACCCAATACCCAAAACTTAAATACTCTTCACCAAACGGTAAAAACAATCTCTTAATCCGAAAATATAAGAGATTGATAGAAGTTAGTAATATTTGAGGGCTAGATTGAAGAATAATTGCGTTGGTTGGAAGAAAATGAGGGTGAGAGCGAACGGAAGTCGACTGGAACGAGCGCGACATTGTGAGCTTCTGCCGTGTAAATGTAGAACATTTGCGTTCGAACGGTTATTTAATGAACGTTCGAATGTAAAATAGTTTAGCGGGAAATTTTCTCCCGCTAATTTAATGTTCGAACGTGAAAATGTACGTTCGAACGTTACCTTAAACGTTTGAACGGTTATTTTAAACCGTTCGAACGTCAAATTAAAATGTAACTATTTGTATTTTTTTTCACTATACCTTTAAATTCTCTAAACTATAAATATACTATAGTTTAGAGATATAGTAATATAACTATATAATATATAATCAAACATATATTATATAGTTTAGTAACATATATATATATATAGTATAAAATATCATATATATTACATATAGTGTAATTGTCAAGTACATAAGTTAACCTATATATGTACTTATATATGGTATCATAGCATAGGGTTATATGTATCACATGCATATATAGTGTATAAATATTAGATTCCTATAATATAATAATAGGATATCTACTATTATATATAGTGTCATCTATACTACTAGCAATTAGAGTGTATTATAATGATACAAAAGCTAAAATTGAGCATATATAGTGTAATTTATAGTGCTAGAATAGAGAGTGTTATCTAATTAGTCTATAATTGCAATATAATATGAAAAATATAGACAACAAGTCATGTAATACATATACTATTAAATATATATGTATTAGTTAATATCACATATATATGTTATATAACACTATGAACATAGTGTCATGTATATAGTAGTCTAGTATATATTATATTATATAATATAACTCATACTATATACTATACAATAGTCAATAGTATAATATATTTTAATTAAATATAATTTTATATATACTATATATATAAAAAATGATAAATATAATATATAGTATTTAATAATATATAAGTGCACTAAATATATTGCATTTAATGTATTTAATGTTAAAATATATTATAATTGAATTAATTATAATATTTAATGTTGTAATACCGAATATTGCATTTAAATAAAATTTATTATATTTAATTGAATTAATTAGGGTGGTAGACTTTTTTAGGTTAATACGTTCGAACGGTATTAACTTACCGTTCGAACGGGAAAGCATATAAAAGGGGCCCCGCACGTCACTTTCACGGAAGCAAGTACGTGTGCATTTCCTCCGTTCTAAGCCGTTAACCGTCAATTTCCGCCGTTCAACGCCGTCTTCGCCGCCGTCAACAGTGCCCACTCAAAGCCTCTTCCTCTAACTACCGGTATTTCTTTTTTTTAAAGCATTTTACCGTTTATATTTAGGTTTTTGATAGATTATTTGTTTAAGTTAGGATAAACCGATTTATACATCAAAATAGATTTGTATAAATCTATGTTAGGAACGTTTATTTAGGTTTCTATTGCATTTATTTTGGTGTAAAATCCATGGAATCGAAGGATTCCATGGATTTCCATGGCCGAGTCGACTCGGCCTGGAATACCGATCGCCTCGAATATCGTTCGAACGCTATAAGTAGCGTTCGAACGTTATTCAATAACCGGTCGAACGGTAGTGATGTTACCGTTCGATCGTTATCCTTATCGTTCGAACGGTTTTTGTACGATCGAACGGTAAGCAAGGATGGACGTTCGACCGTTAAGTTAAGCATTCGAACGTTAAATTAGAATATAATTACATACATATTATAGTTCCAATATGTCAATATTATAAATCCATTAGCACAACTCAATTTTTAATATTATATTTCTATTAATATTTATCTAATTAATATTGATATTGAGAGATATATTTATTAAAAATGATGTTGTTCATAATATAAAATGTTATTAAATTGCTATTCGTTTCAAACTACTGTAAATAGTTCTTTATTGTATTTTTCTTGTTAATGTTATATATCTAATTTGTAATTATAAATTTCAGGTTGATTATAATGTCTACTTCTAGGCCGGGACGTAAGCGACGCAATCTTGGAAAGAGTAGTAGTGGTCCAGTTCGGGAGAGGACAATTTCACTAGAGCGACCGGTGAAGATTTCTGATTTCCAGAGTCTTCTCTGGGAGGGTCATTCATTGCCCTCAGTATTCAGTGATCGTGGTTGGGGACCTATATTGGATGAGCGGGAGGAAGCATGGGAGCCAGTCTCCTACATTGACATTGTTGCTGAGTTCTATAGAGAACTCGGCAGTGCTAGTGCAGATGATTCTGGGGCCTACAGGATCACTGTCCGAGGAGTACCCGTTGTATTTTCACGGGATGGACTTGCTGAGCATCTCGGTATTCCTAGGCTGCCAGATGCATATCCGAATGTGGTGCCTAGAGAGTCTGATCCTTCAGTTGAGGCGGAGACAGCTGAGGAGGAGGCATTGGTTTATACTGATGAGGTCGATACCCTTGCTGATCACGAGGTGAGGGATTTGATTGTCGGTCCAGATGCTCCACCGTATGACTGGACGAAGAGCATCAAACAGGCAGATTTATCTTCTTTCTTTAAGATATTAAATTTGATAATTGCCAATAACATTGACCCTCAGCAGCACAAGACAGAAGTTGGCATTGATCGGACAAAATTTATGCTACGGGTCGCTCGTGGCATTCCTATCGACTTGGTGGGGTATATATTCGATAGGATTCGATTAGAGTCTCGGTACATTTCGATGGATATACTTCCGTTCGGAGTCCTGATCACCTGATATCTACTATGTGCTGGTGTTGTGCCTGATGTTGTGCCTGATGTTGCCGAGCGTAAACGGGAGCCGATGGGACCGATAAACAGCACCACCCTCTCACGCAGCACGGGACACTTGAGACTGCGTTTTTGTGCACATGTTCCAGAACCGGTTGATCCTCACAGAGATACACAGTCGGGAGATCATGGAGTCTCAGTTGCAGCTGCTGAGACATCTACACGGGCCAAGGCATCAGTCCACAGTGTTACTCGTGAGGAGATGGCTGAGATAGTGCGTGCAGCGATCAGCGAGCAGACAATGACAGTGATCGATGCAGTGCGTATGGAGATCCATTCTGCTGTGTCTGAGCTTCGTACAGAGTTTGCTGCCATGTCTGCGACTCAGGTCACCATCAGTACTCGACTGACACAAATAGAGGAACGTATAGCTACAGTCGAGGAAGTGTGCAAAGACTTGAGGTCTTAATTACTTTATGATATATTTTATTTATTTATTTATTGTTTTTTGTATGGACACCATTTTTTGTTTTGTAAATTCAGTATTTAAGTATGAAATAGTATTGTTTTATATTTTCTAAACTAATTCTTAATTTTGATTATTCATATTATTTAATTAACCAATTTTTTATAATTACTAGTTTATCTAAATATAATTTGGCAAAAAACTTAAAAAATTAAAACCCTGGTCACCGTTCGACCGCTTCAAATAACGTTTGAACGGTGAATATGCATCATTCGAACGTTTATTTTACCGTTCGAACGGTTTGTCAATTTCCCTCCAAAATAATTTTGCCAATCGCGCCAATATTACGTTCAAACGGTAACAAATAAACGTTCGAATGGTTAATAAGTTAACGATCGAACAGTTAACTCATTTGGGACAAATAATTTCGTCCCTAAGCATAGCGTTCGAACGGTATGACATTCCGTCGTTATTTTGGAACGAAATTTAAATTTCGTTCCAAAAGCTCACTTTTTGGGACGATTTCAAATTCATCCCAAAGCAATTTCGTCCCAAAAAATGATTTTTTTTGTAGTGCGTGAGAAAAAAGTGACAGCACATATATATCTTCAAACTCCCATCACCTATCCCAAAGAATATTGGTTGTACAATGGATTCACTACTGATTCGTTGGACTAAAGAGTGTTTTACATCACTATCTTCTATGCCAAAAATGTAAATTAATTTGATAAAGCTGTTTACGAATCCATATATCAATCAAAGCTCCTCCATCACGTACAGTACTTTTGAAATTTGATGCTTGTTGACTGACTTCATTACATTTTCTACGAGAAGAAGAAATTCATTTGAGGCATTTAATGAATTCCTTGTCTTTCAGCCGAAAGATAAGCACGTTGCCTAGACTTGTGGAAAATAAGTTCTAGGCTGAAGGAAAAATATGCCCTCTAGTCTATTTGCTACGCGTGTGAAAATACTTTATTTTATATCTGTTCCGATCCTATACAACCATGAAATTGAACATCATTTATTGATGACTCGAGAATGGAAGAAAGTTCGCTCGATGACGGGTCGCTCGAGTGAATATATCAAACAGATAGTTCACTTGTTCTCTACATCAAGGTCTACAGTTTCATAAACTGTAGGTGGAAACACCACAATGAGATCTTACAATCTCAACAAATAAAATCATATATCAACAACAACAAAGAATTTCAAATATGATGCATACAACGTATTCGGACAAGAATAATAGGAAAAGACCAAATTACCCCTTCTTTGTAATTTTTACTCAAGATTTTTCAATTAAAACCACTCATGCCAAAAATCACATTTATACACACATGTGACAATTATTTAATTACAGTGTGTTATGGTCTTCCCTAGGGACCATCTGCACACTCTGGCTCCTTTCGTCACACCACGGGTAACGATCGTGCATGTGACTTTATAACGAGCGATGCTTAGCTTTGCGCCCGGCATATACGTAACCAGACATCTTCTAACCCCCGTTAGTAACGGTGCCACATAGTGGTACCAAGAGCGTTACTATATTGACCGAGCCTGAATTCCAATTTCCACATGCAACCACTCTGGAATTGACTCACTCTCAACTTTTTTGTTTTGTTTTTTATAATCTTGTGTGATTAGCACTTCGAAGAAGCCACCTGGTAATTACGTATGTACGCGGTTTTGGTGGATTAATTATTATATGGGTGCAACAAACAATTTGCAGAATTATATTTTATTGAAGCATACGCCAAGGATGCATGCGAGGAAAAAAATAGATAATTTGTAATTAAGAATAATGACAAATTGATACTTGCTGGCCTGATTGACTCATCCCATGCATGCATATCCAATCCACTGACTCTATTAATTTGCAGGTGACACCATTAATTATAATTAATTCTGTCATATATGCTTAATTTATGAACATTTCCTTTCGGGAAAGAGCTATAATGTTATATATAAAAATGGACTTGCATGGAAGTCTTCGTTAATTTGTTGCAGGTAATTTTCAGGTGGCTTCCAACCGCTTAAAAAAAAAAGTTAAGAATGATTACATATTTTATTAGGCAGATGATTCTTCGCAGCTCCGCTTCTTCCTCTACAGTTTTTGTGTCATTAACTAAGTATTTACCACGATAGTAGATCTTGGAAAAAATACTCGTGAGAAAAAGTCAAATTTCTTGTAATGAGCTCCCACTAATTAATTAGTAACTTTTTAACCAGATTAAACACAAATTATCGTTATCATAGTTTATCATTTGCAGGTCCTTATATTAATTTGGGGTAGCATTAATTTTCTAGAGATGCTAGTAGCTAGATAACGGGCTGAACTCTTCTAATATTGTAAGTGAGATTACAAGATTGATCATAAACCACAATTATGAAGAGAAATATAACCATGAAGCATAAAGCAAAACAAGAAATCGAGGCATTTACAACGCTCAAAATCGTTGCAAAAATGTTAAAAAATTGCTACATGTAATCTATTGCAGCGATTTTAAGTTCACTGCAAGTTCGACGACGTTAAGTGTTCACCTTTGATCAATTTTAGCGAATGGGAAAAAAATCGGAAAAAGTCCTATTTCTAGTGAAATTTTTGCCGCAAATTCTAATTAAACGCTAGGAATTGGGTAATCCCTTTACAAATAAAATCGCTGCGAAATCGCTATTGCAGCAATTTAAATCATTGGAAAAACCGATGAAATCGCTGGAAATGATGTACATCAATTGTTCCTTCAAAGTATTTGTAGCAGGTATAAATAGCTGCAAATACCTATATAATCGCTGCAAATATGCTCTATTTTTAGCAGTGATTGCTTCCTTTGTCGCAGTTGTACTTTTTTCCAAACGAAAAAAATCGCTGGAATAAATCAATTGCATCAATTGCATCAATTATTCCCAACGCTAGCACTTGCCTTTGTTATACTTATTTCCATCGCTTACAAATCACTGCAATTGCTTTCTCCTAACTCAAACCTTTCTAGCGATGGAGAATTTCGATTGCAGCAAAGGCCTTTTTGGTACCTTTTTTTTTTTCTTGCTTCCGCCAGAGACATTGGTACTATATTTTTTGGTGTCATTTTCACACTTGATCTAAAATATAATGTTTATCTTATTAATACATAATTTATCCTATTTCATGCCAGTCACTAATTAATTATTTAAATAATTTAGTGACTAACCTGAAATAATAAATTAACTTTGTTTTAATACATTAAACTACACTTAATTAAGTCATTTAAAATAAGATTATTTCATCATTCACTGTGGAACATTTTTCAATCATAATCTAATGTATTAATTTCTAATCATTTTTAACTTACATGAAATGACCACACATAAACTTATGATTCTTTCTATTCCATTGCTATATAATACTTATAGTGTTTATCCAAAACCCAATATTAAGTACTTAGAAATAGGAAACATAAAGGAAAACCCTGGAACTTTCATTATATGCACTGATGAACATGTAGGATCAAATCTGCGCACCGTTTTCATCTAATATAATAAATCAAATACATTCATTCATATGTGGGATATACATTGGGGTGGACCAATTGGAACCCAGAAAAATATATCTGTAATTAACAATCGATGAAAAACGTACGCATGCTTGCCTAATTGACTCCCATATCCAATACAATGTCATGCTTTTATATATGGACAATGCCTTTTGGAAAAGAGGGATTATATATATATATATATATATATATAATTCTGCAAATAGACTTTTTTTTTTTTTTTTAAACACAATTCTGCAAATAGACTTGGAAGTCTTCTAACCGCTAATCACGCCATATTATAAAATAAATAAATAAATAAATAAAAATAAGGTTAGAGAATGAATATCGTAGGTCCAATCCACTGACTCTAGTTGCCGAATGAATGTCGTAGGTCCAATCCATTAATTAATTCTATCATATATGCTTTATGAACATTGCCATTTGGAAAAGAGTTATAATATTATATATAATTCTACAAATGGAGTTGCATACAAGTCTTTGTTAATTTGTTGCAGGTAATTTCCTGGTGGCTTTCCAACCGCTTTAAAAAGACGTTAATAATGGGCTTGCCCATAACTAGGCCCAGTTGCCCTATTCAGATTGGGCCTGGGCCCATGGCCCAAGCTGAAATTTAGATTAGCCCACCCCTATTTAAAAATAATAATGTAAACAAAATAATTCAAAAAATCTAAAATACTATTAACAAAAAGTTAAAAAACTAAAATTTAAATACAATGACTAAATCAAACTACAAATCGCAAATGATAAATTTAAATTTAAAACTACAAAGCGGAATATTTTTAAATTTACAACACCAAAATATTAATACAAAATAGTCACAATGGCACAATCCTCCACATTAGTCTTGCGTCTTGACAGTCCATACTCCATGCATTTGACTCGATGACTTGAAAGTGACTTCGAATTTTCCTACATGATGTTTTATTGATTAGATGCACTATCTTTTTCTTATTCTTATAATAGGTATCTATAATAATGCATTGTAGAATTAGGTACTATACTATAGTGACGACAAAGTGAAAAAGAAAAAGATATAAAATCTTAATATGACAAATAGTAATAATGAACTCACCTCCACACTAACTGTGACGATTTTTGCATAATGGTAATCAAGGTATTGAGTTTCTCACCAATAAAGAGCCATCCCACGATGCATCCGTCTAAGTAGTCAGTAACCCACAATCAGTTTAGGCAATTTTTTGTCCTCAGATCTTACTACTATTCACAAAATTCTAATATCATCTCCCTCCCAAAACATCTTTTAAACCGATATATGTGATTGCAACTTTCTGTACTCAAGTTAATAATATGAATAAATAAGCGAATCTAAACAGAAACCATTTAAAACCATATTTCACAAGTAATAGCAATCATTAATTCCATGTCTTCCACAATGTAAATAGTAAATTACTCATTTACTCATCAAGTGGTGTCACTTGAGCACTGCAGTTTGCTTTTACCGGAACAGAGATTCTCAGTCAGCTGCAATTCCTCTTTCTTTGCAACCCTTACTTTTTCCACTAATTTACCTTCAGAGGATCACAGAGGTTGGCAACTACTATGCATCCCATTCCTCTACAATAACTTTTAGATTCATCGAATCTTAATTCATCCACCTTAACCTACAGGACACGTTGGAGGGCATATTCATAGTGAACTCTTTCAATGTAAATAATAAAAAAGAACAGAGGATTGTACCTTTGACTATAAGGTGTTGTTTGGTCTTCCTACTGTACTGATGTTGTGAATAAAAAATAACTCCCACAGCAGATACACGTCACAACAACACATGATGTAGTAACATATAATCGGCGAATGCAAATCACCACAGCCAACCTGCCTAGCTCACACGGCTATAAAGAGCTTCCAATATATACTTGGATTACAACCAATGCATAATCAGAGGGCAGCTCACAATATCTATGTATTATTTAGAAACTAATAGCTAGAAGATCTGTCCCATTTTGCTTCCTTCTCAACCCATCTAAGTCATACAACACTCACATGGCCCAGCAAATCGCACATAACAATGATCAGCAAGGGCTCAATGAAAAACATATATTGACTATTGAGAGACAAAGCTGAAACTTTTTTTTTCCTTTCTTTGAACCAAGAAATTCGGCAAAATTCTGATTAAATTGATAACGTAGAAAAACTCATGGAGTTGTATCGTTTAGAAATCATGGAGTATTTCAATATGTAGGATGTCGTTACATTGATAAAGCATGAACATTTTTCACAAGACTTATTTTACTTAGCAGCCCTACACTATCTACGGCCTGCTGAGTAGAATATATATATATATATATATATATTTTATTTCTTTCCTTTAATAGGTGTTTAGTGTAGGAATGCTAAGGAGAATTTTTCATTTTATGAAGGAGCGGGCTACTATAACGCCTGATTAGCACCGCTCCATTTGACCGATAGTTGATTTTTTTTTTGTTCGCATTTTTTTAATATATTTAAATATTTTTAAAAAATAAAAAAATACATCAATACACTTAAAATCACTTCCTTTATCACTAAGTAAAAAAAAAAATTGACCAAGTGGTACACTTGAGCGGTATGAGTCATGCGGCATATAGCCTTTTCTCTTTTTTGAATTGGGTTTATTTTACTTTTATAGGCTATTTTATAATAATACCCCTTATTTAAAATATAGTTTTATAAAAATATTGTAAAAAGAGTCGTGTCTATCATTTTCCNACACATTAAAAATAATAGAAGACTAAAAAAATTAAAAAGAAGAATATAATAAGAAAATATTTAAGATGTATTATGTAAAATTGTAAATAGTAGTTTCTTATATTTAGAGAAATACTATTTATTCTTTAAATCACTTTTTATATATATTTTATAGAAAATAATTAAAGATGTAGAAATAAAATAGTAAAAATAATAATAAAGAAAAAATAGAAAAAGAGTAGTTTAATAGAATAGACAAAATATAGGAAATGAGATATAGAAAATTTTTTAAAAATGAGTAAAATTTAAGAAAAAATTATAAAAAATGTAATGACTAACTAAAATTTAAGAAAAATTATAAGAAACCGAATATAAATACTCTTAAGATATAGCAGTCAAAAAGTTACTAAAGCGGAGCTACACCAGCGCATGTTGAACCTTCCCCCCTAATATAAATACTCTTGAGTTTGTCCATTCATTTTGATCACTCATATATTTAATTTTTTATTTAATAATTAATAAAGTGATTTTTAGTGTATTAATGTATTTTTTTAAAATACTTAAATATGTTAAAAATATAAAATAAAAAGTAAAATTTTTTATACTAGTGGACATGTCCAACGGTCAAAATTAGGCAGGACACTAGCTCCACCCTAATAGAATACTAGTGGCTCTACAACCACCGATTGAGACCCAAATTAGTGTAATTTTTTTTTTTTTTGCTTTTTATTTTCATGTATTTTTAAAATGCTCTTACATATTTTTAAAACAATCTAAGAAAAGTAAAATTCAATAGTGCATCTTATCAATAAAATTTCATGCAAAAAAAATTAAAAATCACTATCAAGTTATCGACTCAAAAGCATGGAGTATGCAGGACTGTCAAGACTCAATATTGATGCAGGGGATTGTGCTATTATAGCTATTTCATATTAATATTTTACTATTATAAATTTAAATTTATTGCGATTTGTAGTTTTAAATTTAAATTTATTGTTTGCAATATGTAGTTTGATTTAGTCATTGTATTTAAATTTTAGATTTTTAATTATTTTTTTTTATAATATTTTAGAATTTTTAAAATTATTTTTTACATTATTTTATTTTTTTATAATATTTTTAAACGGTGTTGGGCCAATTTGAAGTTGAGATTGGGCTTTCAGATTGTGCCTGTAAATGATAAACTAAGATAATGATAATTTGTATTTAATTTAGTCGAAAAGTTACCAATTAATTAGTGGGAGGAAGAAGCGGAGCTGCGAAGAACCATTTTCCTAATATATAAAATATGTAATCATTATTAACGTTTTTTTTTTTTTAGCTGTAACAAATTAACAAAGACTTCCGCATGCAAGTCCATTTTTATATATAATATTTAATTATAGCTCTTTTCCAAAAGGCAATGTTCATAAAACTTATATGATAGAATTAATTAATGGCCTAACAATCACCTGCCTGGATAGATCATGATGTAATTGCATGATCTACTTGGAACTTTCCAGCTCAGGTCTCTTCAGTACGGCTAGCTTCTTTATTTATAGAACTCATCATCTCTTCAGCACTTTTCTTCTCAGCTCTTGTACGACTAAAGATGTAGGATTGTAAAATGATCATTAAATTAAGATGTAGTCGTCAAAAAGTTACTAAAGCGGAGATGCGCATGCTTAACCTTCCACCCTAATAAAATATGTAATCTGGAAATTATTAAGTACGTACCACGCTTCTTGTGCGCAGCTCTGCTTCCTTCCTCTTTCTGATCAATGCATTCCGATGCTGCATCTACTTTGAACTTTCCTGCTACAAGCACTGTAACGGGATAAAGATTTCAAGGAAGTTGTTCATGATGATTAAAAATATATGTTTCTTCTTGCAAATGGAAAGTGCTTTGAACTAAGTTGGTAGTGATGGTTCTCTCTGATCTTATTTGTGACATATGTAGCAGTCACCGCATTGGCATTACAAAGGATTCATGATAGGAAACCTTGGTCACCCTAGAAAGATGAATCAAAGAGTGAGAAAAGAGGGGAGATGTCAATAATGGAGTACATGTTAGGAAGCCATGAAGATTCTGTTTATATGTGTACTTAAATGATTATAAACCCATGATTCCTCAAAAAAATAAGATAAGCCTAATCAATTCTGCACTGCCAGTACCATTGGCACACACATTTACTCACACACATAATAAAATAAAATGCTGTCCACAGTGATGATGATGGTAGCCCATTAATTCATTCAAACGCGCGTCGACACAAGCAGACTCCACTCCTATGGGTATCTAATATGCCTCAATTGTTACCACCATATGTCCATTTCTCTAATAGTAATTAGCAACAATAATTTTATACAAAAAAGCAAAGTCTCATTATTACACCATCGCCCTAATTGGTATCCTACACCAACATTTGCAAATCTTGAGCCGATTAGATTAGTAGGCATTAATAGTAGGATCGAGGTCTCTGACATTTCAATTTTACAGGCTACATGAGTTTTATGTTTGCCATTTTGGCAATTGGGGATGACGAAAGAGCATCAAAGTTAGTGATCGATTTGAGTATTATTTTCTTATTTATCATATTGTATGTGCTCTATTAAATTAATCGGTTTACTTAACGGCTCATTTTATTTATCACTACTAGATTGGAGTTTGAGAGATCGAAATATCAAAAATGCGACAATGAATTCCCCCCACATGATACAGTCATGTTGAAACTGTTCTACCCAACCCACAATGCCCAGGTGCACGTTGTTATAGCTGACTAGATATAATTTTTAAATATAGAGGAGCAGGACAATTGAACAATTTGAATGAATGTGCACATTTTCAGATAATATTTAGAAGCAACAATGTGTTCTATATATTTAATAGTTTGTAAGTTGTAGGTTCTGGGTTCCAATTGGTCCACCCCAATGTATATCCCATAATGAATGAATGTATTTGATTTATTATATTAGATGAAAATGGTGCTAGCAGATTTGATCCTACATGTTCATCAGTGCATATAATGAAAGTTCCAGGGTTTTCCTTTATGTTTCCTATTTCTAAGTACTTAATATTGGGTTTGGATAAACACTATAAGTGTTATATAGCAATGGAATAGAAAGAATCATTGGTTTATGTGTGGTCATTTCATGTAGGTGAAAATGATTGAAAATTAATATATTAGATTATGACTGAAAAAGTGTTCCACAGTGAATGATGAAATAATCTTATTTTAAATGACTTAATTAAGTGAGTTTAATGTATTAAAACAAAGTTAATTTATTATTTCAGGTTAGTCACTAATATTTCTTTTTGTTTTTACTTCTTTTAAATATTCAAAAGGCACAGATGAATTTAGTGGAAAGAAATACGGAACCCATGCTCGAAATTAAAGAAAATGGTGAGAAAGAAGGAAAGCAGTTTCGGTTGCAGCACCCAGAAGAATAATTAAAAAAGAAGAAGATAAGCATCAATTGGGCTTATGTCAATAAGGCGTTAAATCGTGTTAACGAGTCATGTTAAAGTATGTATATTATACTATATAAATCAACTCTAATCCGACACGTTAAATTTATCGTGTCAAAATCTCAAACCCTAATACGATCTATTAATATAATGGGTCGTATCGTGTCAATCTATTTTGATCTATTAGTAAATATTACGAAATAGATTAATAGGACACAATCCGACCTATTTTAAACTATTTATATAAATAGGTTGAATATGTTCGAAATTAATCATTTTGACCTAATTAAATTTAGCATAATTTTTTATAATGCTAAAATTACAATATCCATAAAAATTATAAAACAAATTACAAGTCCAAAATAACAATCTAAACAATAAAAATTCTAAAAATTTTATTTTAAGTATAACGGTATAATTATAACTTTAACATTTTTAACGTGTCATCACGGTTGATCTATTATCAATCCGTTAATGAGTTAACTTGTTTTGATCCGAATTCATTAAAAATAAATTCTAATCCATTATTATTGTATCGTATTTATATTAAATTAAATAGTAATGTAATATATTGCCATTCCTAGTTGCGAATGCTTTGGGAGAAAAGAGCAAAAAGAGATTACGGAGGAAATGGTTTACAGCTGGCGCCCATACAGAGAATCAACCTAGTTCAAAGCACTTCCCATTTGCAAGAAGAAACATATATTTTTAATCATCATGAACAACTTCCTTGAAATCTTTATCCCGTTACAGTGCTTATAGCAGGAAAGTTCAAAGCAGATGCAGCATCGGAATGCATTGATCAGCAAGAGGAAGGAAGCAGAGCTGCGCACAAGAAGCGTGGTACGTACTTAATAATTTCCACATTACATATTTTATTAGGGTGGAAGGTTAAGCATGCGCATCTCCGCTTTAGTAACTTTTTGACGACTACATCTTAATTTAATGATCATTATACAATCCTACACCTTTAGTCCTACAAGAGCTGAGAAGAAAAGTGCTGAAGAGATGATGAGTTCTATAAATAAAGAAGCTAGCCGACGCATACGCGGTTTTGGTGGATTAATTTTTATATGGGTGCAAACAAACAATTATTATATTTTATTGAAGCATACGCCGACGCATGCGAGGAAATATATATCTTTGTTAATTTGTTGCAGGTAATTTCCTGGTGGCTTTCCAACCGCTTTAAAAAGACGTTAATAATGGGCTTGCCCATAACTAGGCCCAGTTGCCCTATTCAGATTGGGCCTGGGCCCATGGCCGAAGCTGAAATTTAGATTAGCCCACCCCTGTTTAAAAATAATAATGTAAAAAAATAATTCAAAAAATCTAAAATACTATTAACAAAAAGTTAAAAAACTAAAATTTAAATACAATGACTAAATCAAACTACAAATCGCAAATGATAAATTTAAATTTAAAACTAAAAATCGGAATAAATTTAAATTTACAATACCAAAATATTAATATGAAATAGACACAATGGCACAATCCTCCACATCAGTCTTGAGTCTTGACAGTCCATACTCCATGCATTTGAGTCGATGACTCGATAGTGATTTCTAATTTTCCTACATGATGTTTTATTGATTAGATGCAATATCTTTTTCTTATTCTTATAATAGGTATCTATAATAGAAAAATGCTAAGGCCGCCACTGCTGGCCAAAAAAAATTTTAAATTTTTTTTCTTAATGATTAAGAAAAATTTGTTTAATATTATTATAAATTTTTTATATTTTTTTAATATATTTAAAAGTCTTAAAAAATGATTTGAAAAAAAAAATCAAAAAGCAAAAAAAAATTTATGCCTAGTGGTGGCTCCCAGCGGGAGCCACCAGCGGTGACTGTAGCACCGCTCATCTATAATAATACACTGTAGAATTATGTACTGTACTATCGTGATGACAAAGTGAAAAAGAAAAAGATATAAAATCTTAATATAACAAATAGTAATAATAAACTCACCTCCACCTCTAACTGTAGCAAGTTTTGCATAATGGTAATCAAAGTATTGAGTTTCTCACCAATAAAAAGGCCATCCCACGATGCGTCTGTCTGAGTAGTCAGTCACCCACAATTAGTCTAGGTAATTTGTTGTCTTCAGATTTTACTACTATTCACAAAATTCTCATCTCATCTCCCTCCCTAAACATTTTCTAAACTGATATATGTGACTACAACTTTCTCTACTCAAGTTCTAGAATTTGTATAGAGGATAATTAACAATAAAAAATAATATAAATAAATATGTGAATCTAAATAGAAACCATTTAAAACCATATTTCACAAGTAATATCACTCATTAATTCCATGTCTTCCACAATGTAAATAGTAAATTACTCATTTACTCATTAAGTGATGTCACTTGAGCACTGCAGTTTGCTTTTACCGGAACAGAGATTCTCAATCAGCTGCAACTCCTCTTTCTTTGCAACCCTTACTTTTTCCACTAATTTACCTTCGTTGAGGATAGCAGAGGTTGGCAACTACTATGCATCCCATTCCTCGGCAATAAATTTTAAATTCATCGAATCTTAATTCATCCACCTTAACCTACAGGGACACGTTGGAGGGCATCTTCATAGTGAACTCTTTCAGATGTAAATAATAAAAAAGAACAGAGGATTGTACCTTGACTATAAGGTGTTGTTTGGTCTTCCTACTGTACTGATGTTGTGAATAAAAACTAACTCCCACAGCAGATACAATCAGCAAATGCAAATCACCACAGCCAACCTGCCTAGCTCACACGGCTATAAAGAGCTTCCAATACTTGGATTACAACCAATGCATAATCAGAGGGCAGCTCACAATATCTATGTATTATTTAGAAACTAATAGCTACAAGATCTGTCCCATTTTGCTTCCTTCTCAACCCATCTAAGTCATACAACACTCTCACATGGCCCAGCAAATCCCACATAACAATGATCAGCAAGGGCTCAATGAAAAACGTATATTGAGAGACAAAGCTGAAACTTTTTTTTCCCTTTCTTTGAGCCAAGAAATTCGGCAAAATTCTGATTAAATTGATAACGCAGAAAAACTCATGGAGTTGTATCGATTAGAAATCATGGAGTATTTCAATATGTAGGATACAGTTACATTGATAAAGCATGAACATTTTTCACGAGGCTTATTTTACTTAGTAGCCCTACACTACCTACGATCTGCTGAGTAGAATAATTTTTTTTTTTCTTTTCTTTAATAGGTATGTAGTATAGGAATGTTGAGGAGAATTTTTCATTTTATGAAGAAGCGGGCTACTATACCGCCTGAGTAGCACCGCTCCATTTGACCGATAGTTGATTTTCATTTCTTTTTTCTTTTCACATTTTTTTAATATTTTTAAAAAATAATAAAAGATATCAATACACTTAAAAGGACTTCTGTAATCACTAAGTAAAAAAAAAAAAAAATTGACCAAGTGATACACTTGAGCGGTATGAATCAGGCAGCATATAAGCTTTTTTCTTTTATGAATTGTGTTTATTTTACTTTTATAGGCTATTTTACAATAATACCCCTTATTTAAAATATAGTTTTATAAAAATATTGTAAAAAGAGTCGTGTCTATCATTTTCCATTTGAAATTGATAAGTCTTTGCCTTATTTGAGCATTCTTGTTGGCTAAGGCAAAGACAAAGCTAAAATTACATGTTTTACCTTTTACTCATTCCATTTAAGAGAGATTTACATGTTGGATTATCCATCTATTAGTCAAAATAATAATAATAAAATATTATTAATTTAATATTTTTTATAATTTTTTTATCTAATTTATTTTTCTCATATTTTGCAATTCAAATTCAATAGTACTGGGTGAATATTAACCATACAAATAATATAAAGAGAGTTACTTTAGTTAGCAAGCAAAATATTTATACTTTACCTCTTTTAATATAGATCACTTTAAGAGATTGTTAGCCAAATTTTAATTTGTATTTACATTTGGCTAATCCAGGAATGTTCCAACAGTTTAATGGTGTATTTTCAGGATTTTCCTTGTCAGAGCACTTTGAAATGGCGACTTACACGTCAAACATTCGCCATTATACGTCTCAAAATTTAAATAAAAAGGGGGATTTATATAATATATCAACGACTTTCGGTGAACATATGAGGAGGAAAAACAGTTCAGTGCATGAAAACAGATAATAAAGCTTTTGTGGAGTTTTACATATCAATAACCAAATATAAAAAAGAATCAAGGTTCAAATGAAATCAATAACTAGCTGGTTTTTATGTTTTCAAAGTTTGGGATCAAAGTTCTCAAAACTTGAGACCATAGTTTTTCAACTTTACAATATCAATATTAGAGAATCAATTCCCTAGCAATTATGTATTTTTACAAATCTCTAGTTAGAAACCTAACAAGAGGATTGACATGTAGCATACCAATTCCGTATTTGTTTTTAATTGGGTGAGGCATGGCATTAGTATGCCACATGAATACTTCAATTAAGAAAGTTTTAAAATACTGGTGCCACATCAGGTTCAATATGCCGATCGAGTATATTGATTTGCTTTCTTCTCGATGAGGGGAAACATATTTTGATTAAATGGTAAGAATTTGTGAGTCAACAATGAGGGTGGGCAGCAGTGTAACACCTGGGCCTAGCACGAAACTTGCGTTCAGAAATAGAAAATTTGGGTTAATATCTATGAAATGCCCACTTGAGATTTAATGAGTAATTTCGAAATAGAGTACTGACCCAAAATTTATGTTGATAGAATATGAATTTTATTGGACTTGATAATTAGGTTAAAATCGCTAGCGGGAATTGGCTCGAAAAATTGAAAGAACAAGTTGTATTATTTTCAGAGATTGCGTTAAGGCCCATAACTCACAAAAACAAAAAGTCCAAACCTTGTACGCCTAAAACCCCAAGCCTAGCTACTCAACATCTTATGCATGTTTCTTTATCCTATTTCCTTGGCTACGGTTTTTATCTACCTATATATTTTTTATATATAGAAAGTGTATAAAACAGAATATTGTTGTTTTAACGAAAAATCTTGTTTTTCCGTTAGTTTTATTTTTCCCGTTAAATAGCAGTTAAGCCACCGTTTGTGGCCATTTATGTTGTTTTACCGTTTGAATTCCAGCACCAAGTAACTCTTCGTATTCATCGCTCTCACTTCGTCTTCCACATGAGAGTTACCGATGTCCCTTCTCAATCGCTTATGCCAGGCCCTAAAATCTCCCTCGGAGTGTTCAAATCCCTCCTTCAGCATCACTCCAAATCTCTCTCTCATCTCTTTCTCTTGTGCGCAGCCGCTCAGCTTGACGGCATCTTCACTGACCACCCAGTACTGCCTCGATCTGCTATCACGAGCTCCCTCTGTTGAGTAAGGCCTCCGTCTCATGTCTTCCCTCTCTTGTGAGTTT
The DNA here is from genome assembly GCA_011037825.1 of Carya cathayensis. Lineage (NCBI taxonomy): Eukaryota > Viridiplantae > Streptophyta > Magnoliopsida > Fagales > Juglandaceae > Carya > Carya cathayensis. The sequence continues at coordinate 29,382 of QGSO01001085.1, forward strand.
CGGTTTTCTCTTCAGTAGATGAGTTTCAGTCCTCCATGTTTCATTGTTTTCCTTTTATTTCATATCCCCCCATTAAGTATCCGTTTATATCTATTACAAGTGCGCTTTCTGCAAGATTGAAACTAGAGAACACCCTCTTCCCTCTTTTTCCCCCTCAGGCCGTCTCTCTCTCTCTCTCTCTCTCTAAAATTGATGGGATTTTTTTTTTCATTTCATTATTTTTTTTAAAAGATATAATTTTTTTGGTTGTTTGATGTTTTTTCTTTTTTCAATGGGATTGGCTTTGGCTTTTTCTTTATATTATTTTGGGATTGGGATATGCAAAAAGAGAAGATTTGGTCAATGGATGGAAGCGGTGATGGAAGAGAGCTAGGTACTTGTTCAGTACCAAAAAGCGATCATATCTTTTCCGGCTCTAGCTTCACATCAGTTAAATCTTGCCCTTTTGCTACATCTTTATGGTTCATGTAGCTATTTTTTTACCTATATTTTCTTTCTTTAATAATCTAACTTTGTTTTTACAAGTAAATAATTTAACTTTCTCTATTTAGTTGCAGGGAAATTCAAGAAATTGAGATGAAGCACAATTTTTTAATCTTGTGAGCTATGTTTATGTGCTTTTTCTTTATTTATTATTTTCATATTTATTTTAACTTTTCATATGGTGATACGTTGTTTATTACTTATGATTTTGTACACAAACACTTGAAATGTTTAAGAATATATTATATTTTGTCCACTAACATTTGTATGAGATGTTTGCTTTTGCCTAAGAAGGCAGAGACAAAAAGTGTACTTTTATAATAAGCAAATTGAAATGTGTGAAGTTATTAGTAGAAAATATGGGGATTACATGGAGTGGGAATGGTCTCAATTTCTACATTCAGCCCTCCATGTAAAGATGCTAATGTCATCAGTTATAACATGCTCCTGTAATTGGATACTTCTTTTACATGAAACTATTTGTGATTTAAATATCTTGATAATTATATATTTGAGTGACAAGTTTCACAGAAAGTTAAGTAGTTATTATGAATAAGCTTTCAGGATAAGCTATCTAATCCAGTTCTGTGTGGTATTTTCACAGGAGATTTAGACCGCTGAGCATTTTTATTGTTATGTTTCAAGCCTGCTAGAAACATTTATCAAATTTTTAGGCTTATATTTAGAAGTGTCTTAAAACCAATAATTTTAAGAAAAGATTTCATTTATGAATATGGATTGATTGAGTCACTGTTACTGCCATGTCAATAACAATTGTGGAAAATTTAATAAAGACTAGCCAAAAATAAAACAAAAAATTAAAAAGGTAAAAAAAAGTGGATTTTATCATTGTGTAATTCTAAAAACTGGCATATGTGTGTGGGTGAAGAAAAACCAGGTAAGTTAGATGAGAATTTGGCAAGGAATGGGCTACTTAAACCATGATCTTCCTGGTTTAGTATTGTTGTACATATTTTCTGTTAAAGTCTAGGGAAGTTCTTTCTGCTTGAATAACGACAAGCAAAACAAATGTCAGACTTCAAAGTAGAAGAGTGGTATCAATATGTGTAGAATTTGTGTAGTTTTCTTCTCCTCTTCCTCTTTATCTGTCTGTTTAATATGCGTATAATTTTTTGTTGTGTCTTTTTGTGCCGTCTGTTTTGTGCCTTTTGTTTTGGAGCTTATCAAGGGATGTTGTTGTGATTTCAATTATAAGGATATGAAGATCTTAAATGTTGTAATATTACACAAGAAACTAAATAAAATTGGAGGATAAGTGAAGTGAAAAGAGAAAGTAAAACCTTGCAGAGATCCATGGTTGAGTTGCAGCAGATTTTCCTTCTTTTTGTTGATCTTTTGGACATATCTGAAAAGAGAATTGTAGCTATTGATTTGGTGGCTTATAAGGTGCTTGTGCTACATTTTGAGGTGGTCTATAAAAGATATATTTTTTAAGTTTGTTGATGCAACAAAGATGCAAGCAAGAATCTATTGGAAGAGCGACCTGGGATTAAGAACTCTATCCTTAGTGCTCTTATACCTGTGAAATGGAATGTATTTATTTGTTTCTTAGATAAACTTTGTTATGTGACAAATGATAGAAGAACTTATTCTTCTTCAATAATATCACGTTGCATGGTTACAAGAATTGAATGAAGTAGAGAGAAAAACTTGAAATGACAAGGCTCCTGAGGCAATGGAAGCATACAAAAAGGAATTTGAGGACTACAATAAGTCTGCTACTGTAACCTTGGAACAGAACCTGAAAAATGAAAAACTTTTGAAGTGAGAAGAAAGGCTTTGTTATACCGTCAAGGGCAGTTGTTGCTATTCTTCTATTGGTGTAAAAGTTGAGGTCTCATATCTTATTCATCAAGTTCCCATTTAATCTATCATGTGTATAGTTACATTTTGGGGTAGTTGATGTGACGCCCCCAAATTCCGCTTGGGATTGAACGGACATTTGAAGCGTCGAGACATGCAACACAAGGTTACCTGCCCCCGTTCATGACATATAAGATGCAATGTTCCTAACATGCATCTAGCATTATGCAATATTCGCAGCGGATAATTTTTTTTTTCTTTAGCAATACTATGCACCAAACTAAAAATATCCCAAATACTTGAAACATATTTCATACATAAAGGCATACTAAAAAGCCGTGATCACTACACTAGTCCAAAATGGTTGTGATCAAAAGAATACTTGAGATACAACTCCAAAAGTACAAGCATTAACCTAAGTTAAATACTATACCATCATCAACATCGCACCGTAGCCTAGATGACCGTATTCAGATGGTCAGATTCCAATTCTTCTTTGGGTCCTGTAACAAGATCTACCATTCGGGGGGAATGGTAGTTGGGACTACCACAGTGAGATTTGATTACAAATCTCAGTAAGTTAACATAAAACTCACACACAGGTTAAAGATGCATGCATGGCAGTAAAAGCATAAATGCATAAGTAAAGTCGTACATAAGCATAGCATAACTTGACATATAACATGACATAACCAGAACTTAAACGTGAACTGAACTTGACTTAACATGACATGAACTTGAGTTTAAAACATAACATGGACTTGAAATGTAGCATGAACGTAAACATGCATAACATAAATATGAACTTGAAAATAACATAAACTTGAACATATCATGACATAAACGTGAACTTGAGACATACTGTAAACGTGAACTTAACATGATGTGAACATGAACTTGGAACATAACTTGATCATGAACATAACATGTACGTGTACATAACAAAACATGAACTTGATCTGAAACTTGACTTATCATGCACTTGATCTGAAACTTGACTTAATACGTACTCCACAGTTGTTGTGGCCCCACGTATTCTACGTGTCACAATTGCTGTGTCTCACGTAGTGTATGCTCCACAGTTGTTGTGGCCCCATACTTCATGCTCCACAGTTGTTGTGGCCCCATGAATACACGTAACATAAAATATAATACGTACTCCACAGTTGTTGTGGCCCCACGTATACACGTAACAGAAAATATAATACGTACTCCACAGTTGTTGTGGCCCCACGAATACACGTAACATAAAAAATAATACGTACTCCACAGTTGTTGTGGCCCCACGTATACACGTAACAAAAAAATATAATACGTACTCCACAGTTGTTGTGGCCCCACGTATATACGTAACATTAAATATAATACGTACTCCACAGTTGTTGTGGCCCCACGTATTCACGTAACATAAAATATAATACGTACTCCACAGTTGTTGTGGCCCCACGTATTATACGTAACATAACATGTCTTATCTTTCTTAATGCATGAGATATTAATTAATATCATATACTTTTCTAACATGGCGTATACTTGTAAATGGCACAATATGATTTAATCATAACATTTCATGGCATACTTAACATGGCATACTTATAACATACATCATTGTATGACAGAAAAGATTATGTAACAGATAATTATTCATGAGAGATTAAATCATACGTAACAGATAAACATATAATGACATAGCATGACATGGCATATACGATAACATACATACATAAATTGTAGTTCCCTTACCCATCACACATACACAATAAACTGATAGTAAGTTAGAGGCTAACTTACCTCGATCGTCGCGTTCTATGAGAAAAGGGCGCGAAACACGAGGAACTGCACAACAGCTGGAAGAGGAACACTCAAGTCCTTAAGATTTTCACTTCTGAACTCAATTGTCATATTATGAGCACTTGCAACACCACGGCAACTTGAGGTTTCACTATACTCAGAAGAGATAATTTGACTTCATAAAGCCTTTGCACTAAAACAAGTTCATTAAAATTATCAATAATAACCAACAAACAATTCCTTTCTCAATCCATATACTCTTAGCCATAGTCAACCACAAGATGACACCAGTCACCCCAGACTATAATCCATAACACCACTGCTTCGGGACACTGTCATACAGTTTCCCAACACTACACCATGCTCTACACTTCTCTGTTACGCCATCCAACCCTTCGTGACACGCCATCCGGTGTTTCACGACTTAATACAGAGTACACTCACGTGAACTCTCTTCCATCCACACTACAAAACCCATCACTGCGATACACGTCTCACAGTGCATCGCTACGCGACACGGAGTACGCACTACGCGTACTTCCTTCGCTACAACACTCATCAACACGATGCACATCACACGATGCATCGCCATACAACACGGAGTACACTACATGCGTACTCCCTTCCTTCTACGACACACATCATTACAGCGCACGTCGCGCGGCGCGTCGCTGCATTACACAGAGTACGCTACACGCGTATTCTCTTCACACAACCCGCCGTATCACATCTACGGCATCCATCTCACGCCTATACTTCACAGCACAGTCCACAAAATACACAATCAAACTCAACACTTCACAACCACACTTCCCTTCACAACTACGCAACGAACTCCACAAATACAACTACACAATTCACAAACCAACCAACTAACTATTTTAAACGTAAAATAACTAGAGATAGAAGGTTATACCATCGACGGGATAACCCGTGCGTCGCTCGTTGTTCGTCACGAACATGCGTCGGAGGAGCGTACGTGGCGGTACGGTGTCTGTCCACCACATAAAGTGGTAGTTTGGGCTTGAGAAAGGCTAGGCGTGGTCTTGGAAGACTCACGGTCGCCTCGTGGTGGTCAAAGGTGGCGGAGCACGGCGGCGTCACGCCGTGAATAGTAACTCCGAACGGTGAGCGGAGGAGACGCGAGGTAGCGAAAAGCCATAGAACTTCATGGAAAGCTAGGGAAAGGTAAAGGAACATGTGGTGGAGCTGTGGTGGTGAGGTGGTGGTCGGACGGTGGCTAACGGCGGCGGATCGGCCGTTTGAAACCATTTTTGGCCTTGGAGAGTGAGGGAGAGTGTGAGCTCTACGAAGCTCCGTTGGCCATGAAATTTCTTGGAGAGGTTCATGAGGATGAGAGGAACAAGATGGTGGTGGTGAAACACCACGGGTGGCCGTGTACGGCGGCGCACGGTGGTGCAACCGAACGGGTGTTTTGAGAAACCCATATGAAAAAAGTGAGAGTTTGGGAAAAAGAAAGACATGGGGAGGAAGCCCTTGATGAGGTGAGTCCAATGGTGGTGCTTGGTGGCTGATTTGGCCGTGTATGGTGGTCCAAAATGGTGAAAAACCTTAAAAACCCATTTGTTTGGAGGCGAGAGTGGCGGCTAACGGTGGCTCGGATGGAGGTGAAACTTGGAGGGGATGTTCACCGGTGAGAGGGGAAGAAATCTGGGTGGGTGGTGTAGTCCACGCCGCCGGCGAGCGGCGGTTCTGGGCGGAGAAAGAAATCGGCAACAGGGGAGAAAACAGGGCAGGGGCAGCAACTTCCGGCGGCTCTCGGAGACTAACGGCTGGTCCGATGGCTCTGAAAATTGGAGGGGATGAACTTTGGTGAGAGAGGAAGAGAATGGCGGGGACGGTGTACGACACCTCCACCGGACGGCGGAGAAACGGGCGGTCAAAGGGGCGGCGACGGTAATGAGACAAGAAGGAAGAGAACGGTAAGAGAGAGAGAAGGAGAGGCCGGTTTAGTACACCACCGGCGTGGTTGGACTCGCCGGAGGGAGGGGGAGAGGCCGGAGTGGGAGGTGGGGTCCGGCGGCCGGAGGTGGCGCCGGCTGGAGCTCAAACCCGAACGGCAATGGTGGAGAGTTCACGCATCCGTCGGCCAAAGAGAGAGAAAGGGAGAAAAAAAAAGAAAATAAAAAGAAAAAGAGAAAAAGTGAAGAGAAAAAAGGTAGGGCCAGAGTATATCGCTTCAATTCTACATTTCGGGATCCTCAAATAAACCAACAGTGAGTTAAAACACTGATTAAAAACGCGTAAATGTTTTATTTTAAATAAAACACTTTAAATAAAACACTACGATGAATTAAGGTAGAATATTATTTTATAAACTAAAATTTATAAAATAATATTTCCTCATCATTATATAAAAATGATAAAGTACCGTTAATTAATCGAAGATGATAAAATCATTTAAATTAATAAAACACTTAATTACTACACTGAGAAGAATTAAGATAGAATATTATTTTATAAACTAAGGTTTATAAAATAATATTTTCTTCATCATTATATAAAATGATAAAGTATCATTAATTAATCAAAGTGCATAAAACACTTAAATTTAAATAAGAATTTTCAACGTAAAATTAAACCTCTTAATATCTTAAAACAATTAAAATATTTAATCTAAATAAATATTCACAATTATAATATTTTCAGAACTCATTAAATTATTATAATTGTGCTACTTTAAAAACAAGCTTATCTAATACTTTGAAATTCGATGGATAAGATCCGAAAAAACGCCATCGAGGTACAACGCTTAGGATAAAACTGTTCATGATTTTATAGCTGTCGGTGAAGAACAAATTACGTGATTTACGGAAAAGATAATCTATACGCGTGATTCCAGATGAGGGTAAAGACGAGAGAGATGAGATTGTTGTCGGGAAAAAAATCCAAAACTGATAATTTTAGCGGGCTGTTACAGTTGATATGAATGTGATTTTTCACATGTTGCATCTACATGCTTGTGTATGCCCGATTGTTTCTTATGCTCCCAAAGGCTACATGCCAAAAGTGTTTCCATCAGTTTGATAGTTATTGACCAAAGCCTTACAGAGATGAATTTAAGGAGTGGGATTTAGAGCCATGCATGTTTCAAGATTGCTAATTAGATATAAAGGTTTTGTTCCTTTCTTGACACTACAATAACACCATGGTTTTCTGATCCGAGTTCATTTTGATATTTTCATGCACCTTTATTTGTCAATAGGCTGTGCATCCTAGATTAATGTACCCAATAATGGTTTAAATTGTTGGAAAATTAAGACAACTCTAATTTTATTTTTTAGAGCACATGCTTTCTTAGTTAGAAAACCTTTTTCTCAAGTCCGATGTTCACCATACTAAATAGTCATATCTTATTCATTGATTTACAGAAGTACACGTCCAACAATTTGTTAACCCTCATCTCCAATGCTTATGGTTGAGGCCCATGTCCTCTACGGTACTAAACAAGAGCAATAGGACTGACCTCTTCCCTTTAATTATTATGCTTTTTGTTTCTATATTTGCTAAAACTTAATTGTTTTCATTCATTAGATTATTCATTAATCATTTTTTTGAAAAACCATATTATTTTTATAAAAATAACTGTTTCACTCAACTTTGTATTAAACTATCACTACAAAAAAAGAGAGCAGATTGGGCTCTTTTTATTACCGGTAACACTAATATAGCCAGAAATAATATATTTTTTCATCTAAATCGGGATCTTTGTGGCTAGCTGGAAAAAAAAATGGAATTAAAAGCTTTTTCTCGCGAGTTTTAGTCGCCGGAAATACTCTTGCCAATAGGGTAGCTTTAATAGCTTATTACAGCGACTTAATTTGACACAATATATACCTCATTAAACTTGACTTATTACAACGACCAGGAGTCGCTGTAATAAGTCTTTTAAATCCTATCCCTCGCCTAATTTCCGTCACTTTCCCTACTTCCCCTCCCCCTCCCTCTTTCTCTCTATGTCTCTCGGGATTTCAGATTATGACGGGGATTTCCCATCGGTCCACCGACGCCGCCGTCTTCTCGTCGACGCCGGTAAGTTTATCTAACTTTATCAATCAGCTCTCTCTCTCTCTCTCTCTCTCTCTCTCTCTCTCTAACTCATGCTCGGATTCGAGGCATTCCGAGAGAAATGGTTACTCTCTCTTTCTCTCTCTATTTGTGAGCTTACAAATTTCTGTTTGTATTTATCTGGTGTTAGATTTGTGTAGTTTTTTTCTTAGATGTTTATTCTTTTTCTTTGTTTTGAGTAGTCCGATTTTCCTTCGATTTTTTTTCCTTAAATCTGTATTGTTCTTGTGAGAAAAATATGTAAACTGGAGGTAGATTTATCTCACAGAATTTTTTGGTAGATTAGTTTAATTCGTGCCATTTTTGTGAACTTGTGAAAGTTGAAGCTCCGAACCTGCACTCAATAAACCTGAAGCTTCTGAATAAACCTGCACTCAAGAGCATTAAGGTATGTGTGATCTTCCTCGAATCTAAGTAATTAATGGTTGAAACCTAAAATTACTTCATCCAAAATGCTTGTAGATGTCCCGTTTGGGTGACATATAATATCATGTTTAGATAAAGTTAATGTAGTACATTTTACTTATTTTACTTAACTTGACTCTCCAACATTCATGATCATGTTTGGAAGTATGGACCACGAGAATGATCCTAATTTGGTCTTCTTATAAAATTAAGGAAACTGCATGCCTATTGAAAAAGCAAAATGTGCCAAAAAAGAAAGAAAATAAACAAAGACTAGAGACTTCCATAGACTTCCATATTCTAGTAACCTCCAAACATCTTATTCTATTGTGAACAATAAAATACTTTGATACTCAATCTGTATGAAATCTAGAGGGTTAGAAATTAGAGTTTGGCTTCTAATTTCAGGGTAGAAAATTGAGATTTAAATTTAAGGTTTCTTAACTTAAACTCTGGCCAGTAATTACTTGACACGTGTTTTAACCAAGATCTATTGTAATGAGTTTTTTATATATTTTTTTCTATTTTATATGTTTATGATCTTCAAATCTTGAAATAATTTTGGGATGGAAATTATTAAGTTCATCTGAAGTGCTGTTTTTTGGGTGGTCTTATTATTTTTTGTTGAATAACTGAGGGACAGAGAGTTGAGAGAGTACTGAGAGATTTGGTCTGAAAGCAATAAAAACAGACAGCCTTTTCATCACCATATGGCCAATGCTTGTTTATATTTCAGTGATATTCATATGGTTCTGAACCTGCAGCTTGTGTGTGGTATTTTCTTTTGTCTAATGAGTGACTGTTAACTTGTATAATTGCTGCTGCAAGTGTCCAAGATCAAGCACATCTATCTATAAATGATTATGTATTTGGATATTTGTATATGCTCGGATCGATGCACACAACTTTTCTCATGTAGATTGAGTTTTTAATTTTTTTTCTGATGGCAAAACTCAAACACTCAAACCCTCTAAGAGTACGATCGCAACCACATCTTTTTATTCTGTATGTATATGCATGTCGAAAATATGCGAGATGAGAGATGATGATCATCAGTATTCAACTGTAACATTCGTTCGATACATTAACTTCATCAGAGTATCTGTTTGTCGAAAAATGTGGTCTGATCAGGGATTGTGTGGGATATATTAATGTAGATTAATTCACTCCCCAAATGTTTGATTAAGAACCTTATGTAAAGGAAACAAGGACATAGCTAGTCTTTAAAATATTGAATGTGGTAGACATATCTAAATTTGGAAAATCCCACTTTGTTTTAACTTTGCTTTTAGTTTTACAATTATTTTACTTCATGCTAAAAAGCAAGATTCTTTGAGTTTCCACCTTATTGGATGGCATCATTTTCGTTCATAAAATGAGTATTCTGTTCTTTATCATGTTGGATGCTGACGTGCATATGCTTTTCGTCATTAAATTTTAAAGGAGAAATTATTCTAAAGTTTTGGAATTAAAAATGTCATGGGATAAGAAATGAGTGGAAATCATCAACTAGCTAGCTAGCTAGCTAGTAAGAGTCTAAGACAATAAAACAAATAGTTGAAGACATATATAGGCAGAGGCAGCCATTACCCTCTATGGATGCCCTATACTTCATCCAGCCATCCAAAGAGAAGTAATTATTCTCCTTTTGGTAACTGGTTATAGATACTCATAGTGATAAATGAGCAGAATTACATACATTATACTTTTGGTTGGTTGAGGAGCTCTTGGTTTTCATTTTTTAGTTGATATAGTTTCAAGAGTTGTGAAAGCCTGAATTACTCTGGCTTATGCATAGCTACTCTATTTTTTAGTTGAATATTTGCTATATCATGCCTATGCTATCATTAATACTTCTCTCTGTCCTGTGTTTCTGGGTCACATGCATGTGGGTTCACAGCACATTTTAATTCTGTGTGCAATTACTGGAATTCTTTCGGTTAACTTTGGTAGTCTATCTGCTTCTGTAACTTGAGAGTTGATTCTTGTTACTAATACAACTTTGATGCCTCTCTATGGGTTATGTTTGGAATTATCCATCTTATGATGGATGATGTTCTGTTTGAGAAGTGGCAGAAATTATCCCTGTCGGAGGTTGAGAAGTTTGAAGTTATACTACTGAATTCCTCCCCTAATTCTATGGTAAATTATCTACATCATTTCATTCAATCTTTCACTATCCACATCTGGCTGTCCAGTATTTCAAGAAGTTTTGAGTGTTCGATGTCACTCTTATTTGAGGCAAGCTAGTAGATTTTAAAATGGCAAGCTTGTCATAAGTTATTTTATTTCTCTCATGACATTTTTTATTCACGTAACATCTAAGATAAAAGTTATATTGTAACTGATATTTTAGGTTTTTATGTTTTTGTACAGCCCTGGCACGTATGATGAGACTGATAGAATAATTGGGAAGACGAAGTAGATATCTTCTACTCCTGTCCATCTCAGTATCTATTCTCCAAATGGTGTGTAACTAATTTTAGTTTTGTTGTCAACTTTTTTGCCTTCTTGTTATTTGGGTTAATTTGTTATGATGTCCATGGATAGATGGAGTTATTGGATCCCATGTGATAGATGCACTCCCAACTTATGCATGATATACTCAAAATTAATAAATACACAATATAAATAAATAAATAAATATTAACATAAAACAGAAATAAATCGAGAAGGAGGATGGAGTTTATTTATTGGAGTAGTTCTGAAAGAAATAAAAGGGATGGTTGTGGAATTTAAAAAAAAAAAAAAAGAAGTGGAAACACTACAAGGAATAAGGTCTTTTGCAGCGTTTTTTATGTTGTTGCAATTAAAATCGCTGCAATAGATGTACATTGGCAGCGAAATATTTTCCCTTGCAAACTTTTCACATCGACATACGGATTAATGAAGCGGGGCGCTTCATTAAACTTTTTACAGCGAAAATTCAATTTATAGCAGCGAAAACATGCGTTGCAATAGTTAAAAACTTGTTGCAGCACATTAAAATCGTTGCCACTGTCTCTGGGCGCCAAATCCCACTTACCTTTTTATTTTCCCCCCCAAATCAATCTGTTACCGCGCGAGTACCCATCTCCACTTCCCTTCCTCTTGCCCATTTCTCCTACCTTCAGTGCCCAGGTGACCGATTAAGAGAAATACACACAGCCGGAAATCAAGCTCCATCGTCGACTACGACAACGGGACCCTAGAACCTGCACCACTTCATTTCCCTTCCGCGGCGGCTACGGTTCCCATTTCCTCCCCATCCCGCTCTGTGTGTGTCTCATTTCTGTCGGAGTGATTTGGGACACCGATTTGTGTTTTAATCGGTAGTTGACATTGTCGAACCGTAGCAGTGGGTATACCTTTCGGCACCAAAGGTATTGATTCTACTCATTGCTCTGTCTCTCCCCCTTCATCCGAGGTCGTTGCTTTACAAAAATGGGAGCTTTTTCTTTGTAGACCTTCTGCTAGATATTTGCATCTGAAAGCAGCAATTTTCTTTCACAAATTTTTGCACGTTAATCTACATTTTGGCTACGTGTAGAAATTGGTTTTGTATGTTCATTATGCTCGGGTGATAGTTTGTATAAGGATGCGTATCCTCTGATTTCCAGTTTTTTTCTTGAAATCAAAATGGCCTACAAAAGGCAAGAAGAACGTATATCCATATATATATTAATATCTCTGTAGTCCACTTGACGTCCATTTATACCGTTGATATCATATGAATGATCATATTAGCCCATTCATATTCATTAATCTTAGTATCCAACAAAACGTGAGAAAATAATTAAGGTCATGCTCTGGGATTGCCTCTCACCAAACTACAAATTATCTTGCTTGATTTAAACTTATAAGTATCTTAAGGTACTGCATGCATGGATTTCTGGTGAATTTGATTAAACCTTATATTAAATCAAAACAGTTTAAGATCGATCGTTGATCATTAATGTTGCTTTGGGGGAAATAATGTCATAACCTAGGATAAACATTGGCTGCAGGTTGCAATTGCCTGCTGTTTTTTTTTCCAGCCCCAGAGAAATTGTTCCCGGCCTCTGATCTAAATGAGTAATGCTACTCATCTTTTAAATAATTATCATCACCCCATGATAATTCATTAGATGCTTGATGACTATTATTTATATTTCATTTGTGAACCCATCATTTAATACTACAACATAGGATGAGATTTAAGAAAATGGAGGATGGTGAATAGATTTTGTGGATCTAAATACATGAAGGGTGGGTCTCATTCTTGGTGTCATTCAGTTCTTACGTACTTTCTATCGAAATATATATATATATATATA
>QGSO01001085.1:45742-62175 GCA_011037825.1 Carya cathayensis
ATATATATATATATATATATATATATATATATATGCTTAATTTGAAAGACTTCAAAACCAATATTAATGAAACTAAAGTCTCATACGGCATGACTCATGCACGAAAGTGGGACGGTTTCAACAGAGAGAAAGAACGCACAGCATCGGACCCGACAATTGTCCCAAGAATGGGAAACATGCCTTTGTGTGGATTTATGTGACGGCATGCATGCAATAGATGACACCTTTTTAGACTTTTCAATGTTTTGGGGTATAATATAGTTCAGCTTGAGGGGTTTTCATATTTTTTTTGGTTCATTTTGATCAGACTTTGAATGAGGCAGGCCGCAGCTAGCTGGCAAGTATATTTGTGGGCCCCGTTTGATTGTTGAGGTGCACTGAAATCAACTCAATTTAATTTAATTTTAATATGAATCTAATATCTAAACACACAACTTTCAAATAATTAAACTCATCTTAGTTTAAAGTCTTTTTACATGCACTACAAGAAAACATGCTTTTTACAGCGTCAAAAATAGTCGCAAAAAACCTACTTAATCGCTGCAAATAATTATTCCCAGCGGTATATTGAGCGCTGCACAGTAGTCGCAATTGTATACTTATAAATAAAATTAGCGATAGACAATAGTCGCTGGAAATATTAAACTATTTGCAGCGAAATATAGCGCTGCATATTTTAGAAATCGCTCCCATTATGAGTTCCAAACTTGCAATAAATCGCTGGGAAAACTATTTGCAGCGTAACAATAATGTTGAAAATAACAGTAACTCGCTGCAAATAAGATTAATTATTTCCAGCGTAATAGGAAGGCGCTGCTTATATCACAGTACTTTTTGCAGCGCCTAAGTATTACGCTAGAAATAATGATTTTCCCAGCGTTGCAATTTATTTATATTCCCAGCGTTTGAGTATATACGCTGCAAATAATGTTTTCTTACAGCGGTTAGAAACGCTGTAAATATGCCTGGAAGTATTCTCAGCGTCCATAAACGCTGGGAATTGCCGACTAAACACTACGTGCAGCTATTAGCAGCGACTAGTTCCTCGCTGGAAATAATTTTCAAGATTCACAACCTAGTTCCAGCGATGTTGGCAACGCTGATAGTAGCCTTTGTGGGTACTTCCATCCGTAGAATGTTTCTCAAGTTTTGTTTACCTAATTCAAATCCAACTCAAACCAAAATTCAACACAAACACATACTGACCATTCAACACAAACATTCTATTATATATCATTTTCAATAGAATATATAGGAAATTGCAACAATACTGAATTTTGCAAGCATTGATGCTATTAGTAATCAATACATTGGCTTGGTGCATAAATGGAAGGAAATTTTAAATACTATATATCGGAGCCTCATATCCCTTACAGTTTATACATATAGAAATTTCCCATGAGTTCTTCTCTCAATAAACACCAATTAATGGGCCAGCAGGTTTGGAGTGCTCAATTGATTGGAGATAATGAAGTTTAACACTTTGTTGGCTGGGACATCTACATCACAGCTGCACCCATAGGTTCCGGTCCGCTTTGACCAGTGTGGTGCACACATCCATGTCCAGCTGGTAGAAACAAAATAATACATGTAGAATACATCAACATTTTGCGTAATGTACATCAGCATATTATATATATGCACTTGAAAATGGCACACACACTGACAGCATTACACCAATGTTTTCGACGTGGGTTACACATTTCTCCTCTTATCTGCATATAATATATATATATTATCACTAATGCCAAATAAAACATCATTAACTACTTTGCATTTTTCCCTTAATTAAATTCATTTCAATCTTGCTAATAATTCCATAAACAGATTTCCCATAGCTATTACACAATTTTTTACTCAAAATAATTCATGCTTGTAATCATAACAAGAAATACTGCAATATTGGGGCCAATTTTCCAACACATAAAGTAAAGGATATGAGTGGTCCAAAATAAAGTGATGAATCATAACATAAAAAGCTCATTAATCTTCAAATCATGACAATCTTGATAGTTTTATTTTTTTTTCATAAGTCCAATGGTACCATGCTCACATGAGCTTTCTCATGATCAACTTTTTATAATTGCCTCTCAAAATGGATTGGGTCAACGCGCCTGACCAGAATGTGTGTTTAGTTTTGGGGTACTTTTGTTAGAAATTGTGACAGGAAGGCGCCCTACAGATGTTCTTACTCATGAATTTTCAACTGTGCATGAATATGTTATAAGACACTATCCAAATACATTCAAGCTTACTGAATAGTTGAAAAACTATTCATAACCTATGGATAGATATCATTCTGGAAATGATTGAGCTTGGTCTGATGTGCACACAGTTCACTCCTTCAGCTAGGCCAAGCATGCAGGATGCTGCCCATGAGAGAGAGACGGTTGAAGGAGCATCTCTCTAATCCTTCAACCCTGCAGCTATCCTCTCAGAAAGCTGCATGCTAATGTTTTCTGATTGTTGAAGGTTTATGAAAGAAGCTTCATTAAGTTTCAGATTTTTTGTTACTATTGCTAACTAACAAAAATTCACCCAGATCATTTTTTGGCAAAGCATTCTGGCCTTGTACCTTTGATCAGCTAGCAATGCTATTTTTAGATAAACATTGCCATCTTTTGATTGCTTTTCTGTAAGACTTCCGTATTAATGAGATCATGTAATGACTATTAATGGACATATACATTCATGAGCACAATGAGAGAATTTTCTGTTTCCACTCTGGTCAACGATCAAGATCTCATGTCATCTGGATGAAGATTTCTAAACGTGTTACATTCTTAATAATATTCTAAGGAACCAAAGACAGCCCTTTATGACTTTGGGTGGTAGAGCAGGCAAACATATGGTTTCGAGACCTCATATATATATACCTATGGCCCCAAGACCAAGCTGCTAGTACATTAACACCTGACCTACCCAATATTCTGAAGTTCTTCCTATGCAATTGGTAATATATATATGCGTATTCAAATTAGCACAAACCAACATGATAGGTCATGTGGCGCCTAGGACTAGCTATTAACATTATCTATGATGAACAGTTGGTTTATATGATGTCCCCGAAAAAGTCATTAATAGATACCACAAATAATGAATTCAGCTCATTTATAATTTCTATCCGATTTTAAAGGTTTGAACTAAAAGAAAAATCAATGCAATATATAAAATACTGAATTATACAGCATTTTTTACTATCTTCATGAATGAAGATATATCAAACCTGGATGGTTAAACCCATTCAGGTGAAATTTACAATATATGTCTATCTCTTTGATCTCACTGATCAAAGATCCATGCATCTTTTTCGAAACAATATTCTATCTCGAATGCATGAGAGCATAGTCACGTGTTGTCATGTTACATGTAAATTATTATTTTATTCGTTTTCCTATAAAAGTATCTTCATTGATCACTTATAATATTATAAGTTAAAATTAGATTTTTAACTTATAATATTAATAAAACTGGCTGTGCGTGTGTTTCCCAATATTGTACATCTACGCTTTGATCTTCATAGTTGAAACACCTTGGAAGTCATAAGCGATTAGAAGTTTTGAAAACCTACATTTGTTTCTCAATCTTGGGTTGCTGTGTTTCTTTTTATTAGCTCTTTTACAACATAAATCTGAATATATATATATATATAAGCATGTATGAATTTGCTTCAGGTTTGTAATAAAAATCCAAGAATTATTTTTGGCCTGCTGATCATTCAAAGCGCAATTTCATATGTGGCTTATGATGCACCCTATATTATATTCTGCATGCTTTCATTATGAAGAACCAGCAAAGAATATATATAACCAATCTATTCCTTACACAGAAAGCTTGAAGACCCGTAAGCTAATTTTTAAATGAAACCATCGACCTTGTTTCAAATAAGATTTATGAGTTGATGTATTTTTTAGATAGGGACATTTTAAAGCAAATTTAGCATGATGAGGAAACTAACTACCATAATTTTTGGGGTAGATTGTGGTTTCCACATCTGTTTCGGGACGCTGTTGTCAAGATGCTACACTATCTTAATTTGTACAGATTATATTTACAAACTCCACACTATTCTCCCATAATTGTGATCACTATGAAGTAACTCTTATTGAACAAGTGTGCTCCCACATGTTCGCATGCTTATTTTCCCACTAACAGCTTAAAAATATAAGAAGAAGCTTCGGGTACTTACCAGCGTAACTACAGAATTAATTTCCAGCAGCACCCCAAACCCATCCAGCCATTCTGCGACATCTGAACCATGTGCTCTACAGTCCTATAAGCAAATATTAAAACAAACTGTAATCGATTGGTATTTACTAAAAATCAGTAAGCACCATATTTTTTAACCACAAATTTATTCATCTTGCTTTGGAAATCAAATTCTAAGATGGGGCCAGGATATCAGTAAATAATTCCTGCTTACTGCCCCATAAATTTGTGGTTGGTGAAATATTTGTTGTTTCATATTCTTGTACATCATATATACAAAATATATATGTTATCCTCTTCACACCATAACCTACACCCTATAATAAATTCTTACTGAATATTAATTAGAATTTCTCACAAGTCATTCAACTCGTGCTTGCAAAATATCAAATAAATACGGAAAGTTTTTTGTTGGGGAATGATGACATCACCTGTTTGTTCAGCTACTCGAGGCAGACCCCTACTCTGATAGTTTATATTTGTATGCATCTTTTGGAATTTATCCCAAACACTCGCGTGTTGTGACCCATCCCATTCATACCAATGTACATACATCGTATTAGTGATCCTGTACAACAAGGTCTCAAAGTCCATAAGTTTACAATTAGTAGGATGAGAATACAACATCGCAGTAAAGTCTGTAAACATGCCAAGAGAATATGCTATAACATCTAGATAGTGCTGAATCGATATTTACCTGTTTGATATTATCACACGGATTAAAATCATCCCATGTAGGTTGCCCAAACCAATCATACTATAATTCAGGATATCTCAACGGGCCAAAAAAGAAATGCTTGCCTAACCCAGCGTGCTCCCACAAAACATTTGTAAAGCTTTCCATCGGATATATATATATATATATTGTCTATCCACCATTGGATAGACACAAAATATGCACCCAAAACAGCCACAAAAAATGCTTCTCAGTTCTTCTCACAAAAACCCGCTCACCTGAGTCTCTCGAACAGACTCACTTAGGGATGGGTTAGCAGCGAAGAAAGCCCTCAATAGGCGGTCGGTTTCCTCTTGTCTCTCCAATAGCCTTTGCATGTTTGCCTTCATTGCCTCCATCTCACGATTGGAAGATTCAGTCTCTTTCTTATGTTTTTCTATCAATGCTAAGTACTCTTTCTCTCGTGCCAACGACCGTTGTCTCGTAGACTCTGGGATTACCATCTCTCCTAATCCTCTTGCATAACCTGGTCTATGACCAAGTACCTCTCTGAAGACACCCGCTGCTGCTTCATCAGTTCGTTGCTCTGGTTCTAGAGTATCCAGCTTTCCAACCATATCATTCTGAAATACGACCAATAAACCATGGATTAACTACAAAGCATGTGGAATTTAAAAGTCTTTTTAAATTAAAAAATGAACAAGAACTACCACAACGTTATCAAATATATGTTATCCACAAATATACTCACATATTTGTCTTCGGTCGCAGGTGTTACAAATTTAGAATTCTTCTTGGACCAATGGGTTTCCTTGACAAAGTCTACTAAATTCGCCGATTCAGCCCTCTACATGTGTGTGGAATGTGTAAATATAACACATAGTTAGGAATCCCGATATAATATAAGCATATTCTATTGGGATTTGGATTTGTTCCCGGTATTTATTATAGTAACCAATAAATGCTATGTTGTTTGAACATGAAAATGTGAAGTATAACTTTTTTTTGGGCAAAATAAAAGGCGAAACCTAACTACCTTTTCTTCAAGAATCCGCACGAAGGACTTGCGACCTGCTGTATGGTTAATAACCAGCTTCTTCCTATTCTCCCGATTTTTTGTAGATATTTTCTGCAATGTCCAACCATACAATTAGTTAAGAATCCATGTAATGCCGTGTGATATTACGAGCCGGAGATATTACATATAGAATTGACCATAAAAATTGTTTACCTTGAACGCCTCGCTACCCCATCTTGTACATAGCTTAACCCAAACCAGGGGGCTGACCCGCTCAGTCCCACCAGCTAATGCTTCATCGTGGCTGCCATAGGATAAATATATGCTATGCAATTCATGGTGGAATGCATTAAATCTCTTCCGAAGCTGTTTTGTTACTGTCAAGCGATGATTTTCCAATTCCCAATCAAGTTCAAAATCACCCTACACATATAAGCAAAAGTAGGGTGATGTCATCAATATAATCTACGACCACTTTCAACCCACCAACATGAAAGTGGAAAGTCTTACCCGAACACGATCGATTAACTCGTCCTTGTGTGCTTGGGGTACATCACTCCATCTTGGATAACTCATGTCACGTGATGTTTGACTATCCACGTAACTCGTGATGTAAACAAGTTAGCGTTTGAACAGCATGGTGCGGTTTCTCCATCATTAATCTTCAGTAGCACCTTCCCATACTTCCGGATTTTTTCAAATTCCATGCACTTGGCTGGCCCACGTTCACGTCTCCTTTGTGCCTGGTTTTGTACAGGCTCCGTGGGGGTGTCCTCACCTGTATGACATAATTAACAATAATGTATGGTTAGGGGTATAATGGAATTTAAAACTTCATTATAACACCATCATATTAACTCATTTAGACTTAAAAATTAGTTAAGTGATGTGGACTATACCGATTTGAACTCCAGCTCGCTCTACCTCTATATTGGGTGAGGTCACTCTATTAGGCTCCGTGGGGGCATCCACACCTTTGAACATAATAACAATAAAAACCAGATATCCTTTTAACCATTTACAACATATATCGTAACACCATGATATGTATATTTTGCATAAGAAAAATATTCCTATAATCTAAACGATACCAATTTCAACTCTTGATCGCTCGGGTGGAATGTCGGGTGAGGTCACTCTGTGTGGCTCCGTGGGGGCATCAACTACTGTAATTCATGATAGTAATGAAAAATTATCATGGATTGACCGAAATATCAAACCCACTAAACATTCCGAGTTATGTAATTGTCAATAATAGGATAAGAATCACTGGGAAGACCTATACCAAGTTGATCTCTATCAAGCTCCAGCCTTAAACTGGGTGAGGTGACCCTGTTAGGCTCGGGATGTAGTGTGGTCGCACACGGTGGCTCCCATGGATGGCTTGGGGGTTGGGTGGAGTCATCTGAGCTAGCCTCGTCCACATCTCCTGGACTATGATATGAACTAATCCTTACACCGCGTGGCCGGCGAGCTCGGCATGAATAAGGCACTAGTCTTCTACCACGGAATACTCGGCCTCTGGGACGACCTCGGCCACTAGCTCCCACTGGTTCACCTACATTGAAACCACATTGCATTTGAGTTAGGATCATATCTAACAAGAAGTCTAGTTGCCAAAGCATTAGAAGGCAACTATCTACCTGGGCCGTTCATGCTCCTTGCTCACAACTAATTTTGAGATAGCTTTCTCAATATGGATGGCTTTACAAACACGACATCAAGTCTGATTTTTCTTTCGAACCCGACCTGTGATGGATTAAGAAGACAAGACACCAATGTACCTCAAGATACGGAAATACAAAAATAAGCTCACATTCTAATAAAATCAGGCATTAAATTATAAAGACTTGCCTAGTATGGTTGAATAAAAAGTACCCAAATATGTGGTATATAAATGCTGGTATGATTTTGTGCAAACATCAAGTAAAATGTGTCGGACATGCTAGAGTAACAAATTGGCAGCCGATTATTCAAAAATTAGCATTTAAAATATAGATATTCATATGTTTTGGGTATGAGAATTCACGCTTACCGAATTATGTTGGCAATTGCCTATTCTGAGTCAGACTCTTCCTCAGTGGATGGGTCCTCATCATCTGAATACTCCCAATCGCCATAAGCATCTCCAGAACCAGATGGAACCATACCATCATCAATAAAATCTGGTGATTTTCTACGTGCACCACCCGACTGGATGTCGTCTTGTGCATCAATATGGGTAGGTTCTATATCAGTCCTACTAAGTGGAGTTTGCACTGGACATGCATCACAATGCAAAAGCGGATAATCATATGATGACTCAATCTCTTGATAGGCATCATCGTCACTTGATTCGTCATCATTACCGTTTAAAACCCTGTGCACTGGTGGAATGTCATACACATTCCTATTATTGTACTTCTGCACAACAAACCAGTTTCCTTTCGCCCTTAAATCCCTAATGTAAAAACACTGGGAAGCCTGGCATGCCAGTACATATGGTTCGTCCTTATACCACGTTCTATTCATATTGACACTAGTTAAATGATCGTCTACTCGAACCCCTCGTTTTTTATCACCAACATCAAACCAATCACAATTGAACAAGTACACTCTACGACCTCCCATGTAGTGTAACTCCACAACATCATTTATAACACCATAAAAGTCCACATTATCAGTATCTTGGTCACCAATTACCAACACCCCAGAATTTTGTGAACGCCGACGAAGTTCACGAGGCTTCGTATGGAACCGTTTACCATTTATAATGCAAGCAGCATATGTTGCAACCCAACGGTCAGGACCGCAAGCTAATGCATACAAATCTGGGGACACATCAAGTGGGTTGTCCCTACGCTGGTCCACCACCTACATGAATGTCATGGAAATTCGTGAACTTATAGTTTCAACATCACCATATTTTTTTATATATATAGTTTATTTTTACATTGACATGCGGGTCGGGTATATTGTAATTAGATATTTAATAAACTAGCTTACACGTTGCTTGAACCAATTTGGAAACTCAGTTTGTTGCGTGCGATCGATAGAATTTGGGTTTGACACCTTGCATTTCTCGTAGTGTTCCCTGCATTTGTAGAACACAATGGGGGAAACAAAATTGTAAAGCGATGTCACTTAATTGGTAAGGGGAAAGGGTGTTTCGAGAAAAGCACGAAGGGAATAATGATTGCTTACTCCAAATAGGGTCCAATCTCAATGCAGTTGTTAAGCACGTACCAAATGGCTGCTGTATGGACCTTCTCGTCTAATTGAACGCTATTAGCTATACCCAAGGGACGAAGTTTCTGGTTGAAAATTTTTAATCCATCTACTGTCTCCTCTTCTACACCATCAATGTTACGGTCAGGTCGATTAAACTTCGTCTCAACATCTTGGAGATACATGGAGCAAAATGTCAAACACTCAATGTGAACGTAGGCTTCCGCTATTGAACCTTCTGGACGCGCTTTGTTCTTAACATACCGCTTGAACTTGCCAAGATACCTCTCAAACGGGTACATCCACCAATATTGAACTGGACCTCCAAGAATAGCCTCACGGGGTAAATGGACAGCTAGGTGGACCATAACATCGAAAAAAGATGGAGGGAAAATCATCTCCAGTTTGCATAGAATGGTGACGATATCAAGCTGAAGCTTTGATAGGCGATTCACATCTAGCGTTCGGGCGCACAACTCTTTGAAGAAACTACTAAGCTCAGTCAAAGCCAATGCAATATCCCTCCTTAAGAACCCCCCCACAGCAATAGGAAGTAGTGTTTGCAAGAAAACATGATGGTCATGGCTTTTGAGCCCAGAGATCTTGGAATCACATACAGAGACACAATGCGTGATATTAGCAGCGAACCCATCTGGAAATTTAACCTCAGCAAGCCACTCACAGAATTTAGTCCTTTCATCTCCATGTAATGTGTATGATGCATGTGGCATTCTAGTTCGGTCACCTTCACGTTTCAGATGTAATTCCTTTCTAAAGCCCAAGATCTCTAGGTCACGCCGTGAATTAGTATTATCTTTTGTCTTGCCTGGAATGTTCATTAAGGTGCCCAATATGTTCTCTGATATATTCTTCTCAATATGCATAACATCTAGATTATGTCTAAGCCGCATTGATGACTAATAAGGTAGTTTGAAGAAGATGCTTTTCTTAGTCCAGTTCAACTCTTCTGTAGTGCGTTTTCTCTTCCTACAAGATTTTCCAAACTGAATATCGCCAAGCATTTGTAACTGAGTTAACAGATCCGCACCTTCAACCAATGTTGGTGGCATACGAAGATCTTCTTTACCGTTGAACAACCCTTTTCGTGTTCGCCAAATGTGATCACTGGGTAAGAGGCGTCGATGTCCCATATAACAATGTTTTCTACCATACTTCAACCAGTTGGAATCTGTACTTGCATTACAAGACGGACATGCCAATTTCCCTTTTGTTGACTACCCAGAAAGATTTCCATAGGCGGGAAAGTCATTGATTGTCTACAACAAGGCAGCATGTAACATGAACATTTCTTTACTGGATGCATCATATGTAGGTACCCCATGTTCCCAAAGTTCAAGTAATTCATCGATTAACGGTTGCAAATAGACATCAATGTCATTCCCTGGTGATCTTGGGCCAGGGATAATAAGGGATGTCATGAAGAACAAGTCTTTCATGCATAACCACGGTGGTAAGTTATACGGGACAAGAATCACTGGCCAAATGCTATAAGGTTTAGCTAGATTGTTGAAGGGATTGAATCCGTCACTTGCCAAACCAAGCCTCACATTGCGAGCATCCCTTGCAAACCAACTATGAGATTGATCAAATGTCTTCCAAGACTCTGAGTCAGCAGGATGTCTTATACTAGTCTCATCGGTGACCTGCTGCTCCTTATGCCATCTCATGTCACCCGCTATCTTGCTTGACACAAAGAGACGCTGCAATCTTGGCTTCAAAGGAAAATGCCGAAGCACTTTTTGAGGAATCACTCGTGACCCATGTGTATTTGGCATCCATCGAGACGACTTACATATAGGGCACTCATTAAGATTAGCATTTTCCTTCCAGAATAAAATACAGTCATTAGGGCATGCATGTATTTTGTGGTACGTGAAACCCAAACCTCGCTCCAATGTCCTTGCCTCCTCATATGATTGTGGCAAATCAACATTAGGAAAGGCTGCCCGCAAAACGGTTAGGAGCATATCGAAAGACTTGCTTGACCACCCACCAAGTGTTTTAATGTGTAACAACTTCACAACGAAAGAGAGCTTAGAGAAATTTGTGCAGCCCTCGAAAAGAGGACGTCGGGCATCCTCTAATAGTTGGTCAAAAGTTGAAGTCGGGAAGGACTGTGGTATTGCTAAGTGAGATGGTGAGGTAGTGTTGGCTTGAGGAGCATCACCAAATGTGGCTGCCCGTATGTCGTCTAACATACGGTCCATGTCATCAATGTACACATCTCCACTTTCAACCCCGGGTTGAACATCATCGTCAATGGTGGGAAGTGTTTCCTCCTCTCCATGAAATATCCACTGGGTGTAATTTGGATCTATCCCTTTTATGAACATGTGAGACTCCACCTCAAGTATAGGCAAGAAGAGATTATTACAGCATATACAGCAGGGACACCGAATGCGATCACTTCCAATGGCATGGTTTTGTGCCATTGTAATGAAATTCTTAACCCCTTCAGCGTAAGCAGGTGATAGAAGTCTATCACCCAAAGTCATCCAGCTTTTGTCCATCTAAAAAAAATAATAATGAATGAGTGGTTCTGATATTGACGTGAAAATTATCATAAGGTAGGGCATATACATCAAGCATGTGGAGCATAACAAGATTTGGGGGAAATAGCACTCACCGGTGTTGGAATGTAGTAAAATGTAAACCTAAATCGGGGGATTGATATGGCTTGATGTATATAATAAATTCTCAGATTATATAACATAGGTTGCGTATTCATACATAGGGGTTCAGATCATTACAACTAATGCAATTCACCCAAACAATCACACACACTCAATGTTAACATATAAGTAGTATTATAATTTTTCTGTTATGTTTAAATTATGAAGTAGTCTCAGGAGGAGGTTCTCAAATACATTCAAACTCAACGCTAACTATTAAGAGAAATCTGCCAAGTGTACCACTCTTCATGCTGGAAAACAGACCCAATAATGATGGTAGGATTATACATGCTCACTACCAAAACAAGCCCACAAATATCTATATCAAATATATCATAATATGGAGCACTAGTATATAACCTCATATCAGCACTACCCCTACATGTTTCTTATTTATAATTTGGTAGGAACACCAAAGTATAAATAAGAAATGAATATCATCATAACCATTGTCAGCACTACCCCTACATGTTTCCCTTCCCAGACTTTCGATTATAACAAGACTATCATGAGCGACGTAAAAATTGCTGGAAATAAGAATCGCTTACAGCGATTTTATTTGCAGCAATTAAAAAATTGTTGGGAAAAGCATAAGTCCAAAGCGTGTTTGGACTAATATCGATGCAGGTGTATGATCCTATTACTTAAGAATATTATATAAGATGACTATTAGGGCGGAGACGAGCTGTAGGATGAAGAAGGAGAAAGCTAGAGAGAGTTAATATTTTGTCATAATGGACAAAAAAATTCCCAAAACGAAAAGACAGATCTAGATGTATCCCCAAGTGGCAGTCCACATCTCAGATAGAAAACATAGGAAGACCTCGCTCTGTTTCGCAATGGTTAGCTAGTCTTTCTGCATGTGTCTGCTTCTTTCACCTAGTTTGACCTGTAAAAAAATAAAAAGATGAAAAACCAATTAAATATAAGGGAAAAAGAAACCGTTAATGGCTTCTGGGGGAGATAGAGAGTCTGTTTCCACCCTGAGGCGCAGAAGTTGCAGAACCATGTGGTGGGCAGCTCAGCTGCTGAGGAAAAAGAATAAAAAGCGAATAACAGTTTGGGGAACGGACGGATTTTGTAGTCCCCCAAGGGATCTTCTCCTCCACCCTAAATCACATCATTATTCTTCCACCCCAATCATATTGATGGTCTGCTTGTTGAGCTTTAAATTGATCTTTATAATTAAATTGGTAACAAAAATATTAACTGACAGATTGCTATTTACAAAGAACATTCAATTTTACTTATCTGCATGAAGTGTGGAGAAGTGTATCCAATGTAAATTTGCAGCAGGTTTTAAAGTATATAATTTATTGGCATGTTGGATCATATTGATCAACTTGCAGAGATTAAATGCTTGTCCAGCTAATATGAAGAGGTCTATAAGGGGCGTAGGAGGACTCAGTACTTTGTACCAACAACTGGTTACGATTATGGAAACAACATTGCTATTCCTTATAATTCCTGCAAAGAAAGTGGTCGACTGGGGCCTTGGAAGTCAGTGGGAAAGATGCAAAGGAACGAATCGAGTAGTCCATTCAATGCATATCCAAAACAGGGTACTATACTGGTCAAGATAACTGGATTTTTTTCTAATGATAAATGTTGCTTAGTGTAAATGAGGTTAGGAAGGCATATTGGCATTGGAGTGAGTCATTTTTTCAAACGTGGATGTGGAGATGCAGGTGGGCCCTATCCACCCACACCAGTCACCACCCCACCACCACCGAGCAAGAGATTCCAATTTGGCAAGCATGAAAGATACCCAACGTGCATGATAAAGGTAATAAGTCTGCAATTTGAGAGAGAGAGAGAGAGAGAGAGAGAGAGAGAGATTGGGGCCTAGCTTAGGGGGACCAGACCAAAGCATCTAATCCAAGCCAACTGTATCCATCAAAGGCTGACCATATTGCACCCAAAAACAATGCACAGAGACAGATTCACTCTACATTTAGTATATATGGCTTCTTTCTATGCTCGCCGCTTACAATGTTAAGAAGATAATATGTTTGCCTCTCAAAAGCTAATTTTTTTTAGAGTACTTAAAAAAAAAATTGTAACCATATTTTTAGAGTAATATGGAGATGATCTTCCTGGAGGAAATGGGGCCCTTGGAGATGTTGATATTGGGCATGATGGGGAAATGTTTGTTCCATCTTTAGAGAGCATAGGCATTGAGGAGAATGGTGAAATAGAAAATACATATAGGAGGGCAATGAATAATAACACCTTCCATAACACGAACTTTTTACAACATTAACAGAGCAGAAAACTTAGCTCGGATACGGAAATTGTTGGGAGGTAGATCAAGAGCTTAGAATGGGGGGATGGGACTTGGAGGGGTTGATGAAAGATGTTCCCTCCTTTCCTTTATATGATTTCCAGTTCAGTAATTGATTCATGAACTTCCAAATAATTCCCCTTCTCTTGCATTTGATATCTAATATAGGATATTTTTAAATGTCAAACTCCTCCTCCTTCCATATAAAAACAGCGATACCAAAATCCTATAGTCATAGGCCAGGTTCTGAAGAACTAGAACAAATCCTACCCTATGGATTTTGGGTTGCCTTACAACTGAGTTGCTTCTGCAGTACTGTATGGGGGGGTCTAAAATAAAGGCCAAACATAAAGGAGTACATATATTGGTGGCCATAAAATTCTTGTACCTATGTATACCATAAAGTGTGTATTATAGGAATGGAAATTTGGTCATTTTCTGATCATATAGATATCTGAAATAATCTTCCCTTCAAGTAGATCATAGCTATATATATAAAAAAACAGAGAAGACACATGAGATTAGTTAGTATGTAATGTATGTATGTACGCATCTACAAATATATAAAAGTTTCCAATTTCAATTTTTTGGGCGAATGTGTAAGTGGTAGTATTATGAGATTTAGAAATTAAACAGTATTGAGGTGAAAGTTGTTATTAGTGGGAAATGAGTTGGATGTGTAAACATTGATGAATTTGAGAATCTCTCTTCTTCTTCTTGTTCCTCTCTCTCTCTCTCTCTCTCTCTCTCTCTCTCTCTCTCTCTCTCTCTCTCTCCCCCTCCCCCTCCCTCCCCCCCCCCCCCCCCCCCACCCCTCCTCCCCCCNCCCCCTATGTACTCAAAGCAAGCTAGTGGAACATGTTTCTTCAAATGACGTTTAATCACATAACATGGTGAGATGTCCACTTGGAACTCTCTTTTGTTTCCCCCACTTGGAACTCATGAAGTATTCGTTAACATCGGATTACATGGATTTCATCTCATTGTAATATTCCATTATTCTAATAGTTAGTTATAAGTCTCTCTCTCTCTCTCTCTCTCTCTCTCTCTCTCTCTCTCTCCCCATATATATATAATAAATGGGAGCATGATATGTTAATTAGTTAGGGGGAAACTACTACAACAACTTTTTCAGCACCTTTTATCGCTAGCTATGCGTAAAGATGGCAAAAGATGGCCACTTTTTATAATTATTCTATGTGAAGAACAATCGATGCAAAATAAAGTTATCCATAATGATGAAAAACTATCATGTATATTCAAAGAAGTGAATAGAAAGCAATCTTGCAAAACGACCTCTCGATCGATCGAAGAATATGCAATTAATATAGTTATGGAACAACACAATTGGTGGCCATGCATTTAATTCACTCAATGGAATGACATGAGAGGAAGGAAAAAGTGGCCATTCAAAAATCATTTAGCAACAGATTTTTAATTGATGTGCCATAACCAACATGTAATATATAGATATAAAGTGAGGAGCATTACATATTGAATTTGGTGAAGTATTGTCACTACAAGAAGATACGCCATTTACAGAGCCTAAAATAGTCGCAAATGAAAATGCTTTATAATTTGTGTGTGACCTAATACATGTGTCTATCTCTTCTACACTCTAGACCGATCGAGAACTCATAGCAATATATAATCTCTATTGTTATTGTTGTTGAGATTTCATTTCCTTTTTTTTTTCCAATTTGGTGTGAAACTGTAAGTAATTAAGTTTGGAACATGATGAGCTTATATATTATATGTTACTAACGTTAACAGTATGCAAAAATTGTATCTTTAATTTGCAGCTAGACATTATACGAATATCCCAACAACTGGCCTACTTTCAACAGTACATGCAACGTGTGAGCTTTCTTGTTATCGGTTACAAGCAAACTCGACAGGTTGTATATCAGGCGCTCGTCCTCATTACCCTCGGAGGCAACAATTTCGTGAACATCTATTACTTGGTGCCTTACTCTGCAAGATCTCGTCAATTTTCACTCCCCAACTACGTTGTCTATCTCATTTCAGATTTGGGGAAAAATTTCTAGTAGGTAAGCAATTCACAATGCTAAACAAACAGGTATCCCTTCCAAAAACATAAATTCATGAATGGGGGAGCTTTTATGCAAATGAAAGGGAGAATAAAACATTTTACCTGCACAAGAAAAAACTCCCTGCCTGATTTTACGCCGGTCGATTCCCCAGCCGAACCCAACACCGTGAGCAATTTACTTCTTCAGCCGCCGAGAAACACGAACCAGGGGGATAGGGGGTGGGAAAATGAGACTCCGAAAGGGCTAACACCAGCTACGAGAACGTGTGTGCGTTGTGATTTCTTCAAGCCGA
>QGSO01001088.1:0-26291 GCA_011037825.1 Carya cathayensis
AATATGCCAATCAACTCATTTTTGCCTCAACAGAGGCTATTATACATGGGGGATTCAGAATCCAACTGTTTCAAAGTCGGGTACATACACTCGATCGAGTACTGGACAGCTTCTAGATGCATGTATGGTAGTTATATACTAGGCCAAGATTCATGCACTTTAGTACTTCACAATAATTCCATTTTTCCACGAAAAGAAAATGACATATCATTGATCGATCACCATGAATATTGCCGTAACTTTATTCTATTTCTAATTTTTTTCCTATTTTACTTACTTTATTTATAATTTTTTAATATTTTTACTGTTCATGCTGATATGCCGGCATGTTGATTATGCATTTTTAAAACCTTTAAATTCTACCTGTTTCTTTGTTTTCCCTAACATGATGAGTGATCTCATGATCATGTGCATGCATCATTTTTTATTTTTGAAATGAAGCTATATTCATTTAGATTAGCAAATGATGGATACAAGGAGGGACTCCCTCCAGACTAATGCTCTCCTTATAAAGTTTAAGTGCATCCTTAACTAAACAATGAGCAAAACTATTGAATTTCTTGGAAACTAGCGACACATACCAGTTCTTGACTTTCTTGAGCATTGCCTTGATATCCTGAATAATCATCCTTGCAGTGCTCCAGTTCACAGCTTCAACCTTAATCTCATGTACCACACTCAATGCATCTCCCTAACTTGAGAGTTATATCCTGCAGGTTCAGGTGGTTACATAGAATGACAGCCTTTAGAGCAGCAACTGTCTTAGCTAACCTTGTATCGGGGAACAAGTCTCTTATGAATCTCAGGGTAGCTATTACTTGGCCATTCCAATCTTTTACTACTACCACTATGCCTACGCCACAGTGAATTCTGTCCACCGCTGCATCCCAATTGACTTTGAACATGTTCAAAGGAGGAGCTATCCATTGTTGAATCACTAGCCCTTTTGTTCTTACCTCACTGATCTGCTTGCTATTGGCTTCCTTGAAATCCAGAGCCAATTGGGTAGCATGTTGCACCACTCTCTGTGGTGCTTCAAACTTCCCCTCGAATACAAACTATTTCTTCTCCTCCAAAGTTGATACACTATGGAAGCAAAGATATCCATGTCATCCTCAGAAAGGAAAGAGAACAGGTGGTTTGTTAAATCTATGAAATTGGATTCTGACACCCTTTCCTTCTGTAATTTCCTTGAGCTGACTCCCCATACATCTTGAGCAGATGAGCAGGACCACAAGACATGTGTACTCGTTTCTAGTTCTCCTTGACACACAGGGCATAGGGGAAATTCTCTTATCTTCCTTCTACACAAGTTTTGGTTTGTGGGTAGGGACTAATGGAAAGCTCTCCACATCAACATTTTGGTTGCATTAAGCACATTTAGTTTCCATAGCTTGGACCAGATTTCATTATACCTCAAGTTGTTAGAGGCTTGACCCTTTGAGCACTTCTCCATCTCTCCTAGAAGGTGGTAGGCACTCTTGACTGTAAACAATCCATCCTTTGTGTGTCTCCATACCATCTAGTCTGAGCAACTGCTTAAGCTAATAGGAATTTTTCTAATGATGTCAACTTCAACCTCTACAAACACCTCTCTCAGCACATGCACATTCCATGTCTTAGATTGTCTGTCAATCAGCTCACTGACTTGCCAACTACCATGCCTGTCACTTAAAGGGGACTGAGTCTTGTAAGTGGTTGGTTGTGGGATCCATTTATCTCTTCCTATGTATACTGAGTCCCCATTCCCTATCCTCCAAACCAAGCGTTCTTCCAAGACTGGCTTAGCCTCCATGAAATTCCTCCACAAATAGGAAGCATTGCAACCCACCTTCCCATTCAAGAAGTCAGTTCTGGAAAAATATTTAGCTTTCTACACTCTTGCAGCTAGGGAGTGAGATTGTTGGATTAGCCTCCAGCCTTATTTTGCAAGGAGGGCAATATTGAACTGGTCGAAGGCTCTATACCCTAGCTCCCTACTGATTTTGACTATCCAAGCTTTTTCCAAAGGCTCCATTGAGTTTTTGTCCTATCCCTTCTACTTCCCCACCAGAAATGTTGCATTAGCTTATTTATGGCCCTCATCATAGCCTTTGGCATCTTGAATATGCTCATGCAATAAGTTGGGACAGCCTAAGCAATTGACTTCAAAAGCACCACTTTCCCTGCCTGGGAAATGAATTTCACCTTCCAATTCTGGATCCTATTCCCAATTAAGTCCAGGATGGTTCTAAAGGCAGCAAGTTTGTGCCTTACCACATATGAGCTAGGGAAGTCCTAAATACTTCTCGAAAGCCTTGGCTTGCTTCACTTTAGCTGCTACTAGGATGGTCTGTTTGTTAGCTGCACTAGTGCTTTTGCTGAAATAGATTGCAGTCTTTTCCATGTTCAACCTCTGACCAGACGCGCACTCATATGAGTTCAAAAGCTTGAGCAATCTACTCCATTCCAGGGCATTAACCTTGCAAAAAAACAGACTATCATCTGCAGAAAAGATATGGTTAACTAAAAGAGAGTCTCTAGCAAAAGGGAAACAAAAGGCCCTTATCCTTCACCAACAGGTGAAGCTCACGAACTGTCCAAGGGTTCCCAAGCCCTTAGCAATTCCAACACATAAGTTTCATGGGGATTGGTAGGGCTGCATAGCAGCTTCTACCCCTGCTTTGTCTCCATGTACCCTTTCCTCATCCAACAGCCTTAGCCTCTTCTTTGCTCCAGTACCTATCTCAGTCTGATTCTTCCTTTTTTGGGTTTTACTTGACTTCTCAAGGACCATCACCCTCTCCTTACTTTGATCCATTGGGCTGGATAGGCCCACCCTTGCTCTCAATTTCCACCTTTTGTGTGAGGGGGATCCTTTCTTTCCAACTGGCTCTTTCTACTACCCTGGCCACAAGGGGACTTCAGCTTGTCTTTTGGGGAAATAGTCTTCATTGGGGAAGTGACCTATGCTTTGAGGCTGCTCAACTAGCCTAGAGCCTTTTAGGGAAAAAGGTAATTTTTGGCTCTAGTTGCCTACTTTTTGCATGGCAATCCCCTGCAGAGCCAAAAAGTCCCCATTTGGCGCTTCCTTTTTCCCAATATTTTGTAAAGCCTTAGGACAGCACAACGACCTCCAGGCCTGCTCAGAAGGTATGCTACTTTCCTCATTGGTTTGTTCTGAATTATATGGTCTCTTGGTTACACTAGTTAATAACTAGTAGATCCTGTCTCGGTGCCCCCCCCTTTGTTGCTAATCGTGACTTCCATCCTTCCCCACTCTGAGCTCCATCCTCTTGTCCATGTTCTCTGGCTTAAGGTCCCTGAGGTGAAGAGGTTGGTGACCCTCCGTACTTCTTCACAGCGAAATGATGAGGGAGAGCGGTAGGTGCTCTCATCCACAGCCCGTATTGCTTCTAAGAGTGAGAGGCTAGATTGAAACTGGGGCAATTACCGTTGACATGCTTCAAAAGGCCACACTTGAAGTAGAAAGTGGGAAGGCATTCATATTTGAAATAAGACCAGAATTGTTTCCCCCCAGGTTGATCATTCTACCTCTTATCAGGGGCTTTAAGACGTTTACTTCCACCCTTACCCATAGAAAGCTCCCCCATCCATAGCCCTAGTCGTCAACTTCCACTAAGTGCACCCTGCCTTTGGCTTCCCCAATCCTTTTCCCCACCAACTCGTTCATCCCTACGAATGGTAGGTTGTGGACTTAGAGTTTTGTGGTGAACTGCATCTCACTTGGTGCTAGGACCTGTTCAAAGTCCTTAAGGCAGATAAGATGATGATTGAAAGACAAAGGCCTTCCCTAAAGGACCTTCTCCTTGTCAGAAACTAACTAGAACTCGAGCAAGAATTTATTTGTACCTAGTTCTTTAAAGGTTAACCAACCTTCTATGTTCCACACCTTTGCCATGGAGGTCTTGAAGGCTTCACGGTTTGCATTTCAATCATTGAGAATGGAAGCTAGAAGGCAATGGTTGCCCTTGAGCTTGGTAGCAGAGACCGTGTCTTCTGGGAGAAGAAGCTCCCGTTGTTCTTCCTCAGTGAGGTTTAGAGTGTCGTTGAGTGATCTTCTCCTCCATTGTTGCCCCAGAACTCTATAGGCTTGCACCTAAGAGATGAAAGCTTAGTCATAGGACCAAGCGAAAAACCTCACCCTTTCACAGGAGAAGACTGTTCTAATATATGTGCATGCATCATGTGTTATACTCATGTTACACTAATTACTTCTTAACTAAGAAAGTACTATTTTTAGCTAAATTATTGCCACGTGATGAAGGATAATGGAATCTATAACCCTATCTAATATCTTAATTATTGACTTTGATAATAACAAGCTTTCTTAACTTATTCATTCAAGCATTCCTTGCAGTAATTTGGGGGTTGCAAAGAGTACTGGGAGGGAACATATATATATATATATATATTGAGGTTAGTTTTGATGTAAAAATGAGAGCAAGTTATATATAATGAGTTTCTTTTTTTTATATATTACTAATATACATGGATTTGATTCCTTTCCATATTATATATACTTGCTGGAGATATATACTCGTTGTTTTGATCATGATCATCATGTACATGACATATATGCAAGTAATATTTAATAATATAACTAATAATAACAAGTTTAAATATATATATATCTTCTTATATATAAGAGAAAAACTCAAGGTAGGTCAGGTGAGTATATTATTTTTACACCCACGAATGACAACTTGCCACATATGAATTTCATGAAACAAACATCTACACCTACATGTAGGAAAACTTACACCAAAGTTCAAAACCCCCCTCCCAGTTCCTCTTCCCCCTCCAATTTCCCCTCTCCCCTCCCTTTTGCACAGCCAATTTCACAGGAGAAGAGTTTTCATTGTCAAACCCTGCCTTGCCTTGCCTGCCTTGATCAATAAAATGAGATACCCCAAGCTAACCCTAAACCTCTTTCTCATCCCTCCCTCCATCACCCAATGTCCCACTAAACTTTTGTTATGTTTGCCACCATAACTGAAGAAACAATGCCCTCTAAATTGACTCTTTGGCCCATTGCTCCTTTTAAATCTACCGACCACATGTTCATGAAAAGATTCCTAACCTTCTCAGATTTGCTATCTTATTTTCACTTTTCTTGTTCATGGTTTTGGGATTACGGGTTGTAATAATCTAATGATCAGCAATGCCACTCTCGATTCCGAAATCCCATCATCACCAAACCCCACTATTCCTCCTCTGCTCACAGTCCTTTCTTCTTCTTATATAAGTAAAGTATCAACCAAATCATACAACAAAAAACTAATATTTATTCCAAAAACAAAACCCAAAAAGGGAAAAAAAATCATAATAATAATAGAAATGTGAAAGTCAAATACAAAACATATATTTCTCTATTTTGGGTTTCACATCATGCATTCTGTATTTTGGGTCAGGAAATTTCCAGGTTTTAATCAGAAGACGACTTGGATTTAAGTGGCCATGTCACTAGGAGTTTGTAGGAAACATGTTGGATTCAAAGAGATTTTTGGATCTTCTCCTCCGATGTTGTGCTCTGCTGCAAAGAGACCTAGGTGTGTAAGATTCCAAAGAATAAAAAGGAGAAGAAAGCATAGGGAGAGTGTGAAGCATGGAGTTCTGGAAAGTATATTGTATTCACTATTGTGTACGATACAAGGAGGCTCTAATATATTCACGTTTGTCAACAAACTAACTAAATGCTATACCAAAAATAGAAGGCACTAATAACAGAAATATGTGCAAAGAATAAATGGAAGAAATAATAAAGAATACAAGGTAAAACTTGAAAAAAAGTAATCAGCCTTTCCCAGACTTTAAGGCTTTTGCTAAACGATATGTAGCTGTTGTGGATGAGTGATGACCTGTAGCTTGATGTTCATACTCTGTGTGTAATAGCCCCCTGCAAGATAGAGAATAGAGATTTACCATTCCCATCTTGGATAAGTATTTTTGGAGAAGGAAATAAGGCAAAGCTTTTGTAAAGAGACGCAACATGGGCTGTGATGATGCTTCCTTCTTGGATTTTGTCTCGTATTAGGTGGCAATCCAATTCAATATGCTTAGTTCATTCATGGAAAACTGGATTGGCAGCTATGTGAAGGGCCACTTGATTTTCATAGTAGAGCATTGCAACTTGTGGATGTGAGACCCTTAGATCAGTGAGCAAATATCTCAACCAAGTGAGTTCAGAACACGTGGAGGCCATGGAATGATACTCGGCTTCAGCTGAGGAATGAGACACCACAGATTGCTTCTTTGTCTTCCAAGAAACAAGGGAGTCACCAAGAAGGAAGCAATAGCCTGTAATAGAAAGATGGGTATCTGAGCATGAGGCCCAATCCAAGTCACAATAAGCTTTGAGCTGTAGCTAGGATGTAGAGGACAATAAAATACCGTGTCCAGGAGATGCTTTAACGTATCTAAAAACCTTGTGAGCAGTGGCTAATTGTGTATTGTTCGGGTTATCCATAAACTGACTTAGGATCTGGACAGCATAGCATAAATTAGGCCTAGTGATTGTCAAATATAGTAAACGTCCAATGAATCTACAATAAGAGCTTGGATCTGAAATAGGATCACCAAAGGCCTTGCTTAACTTGAAATTCCGGTCAATAGGCAGTTTGAGGGGTTTACTGCCTAGTGTTCTCGAGTCAGCCTAAATATCCAATGCATATTTACGTTGGCATAAATGGACCCCTTTGGAAGATCTAGCAACTTCCGAACCAAAAAAATAGCGCAAAGAGCCAAGGTCCTTTATCTTAAATTGACTATTAAGGAAAGATTTAAGAGCTTCAATGGAAGAGGGACAATTTCCAGCCACAATTATATCATCTACATAAACTAGTAGAGCAGTGAAAGAAGTACCATCAAGAATGGTAAAAAGACTATAGTCAGCTTTAGATTGCTAAAAACCAAATGCAAGAAGAGAGAATGAAAATTTGGAATACCATTGTCTTAAGGCTTGCTTGAGGCCATAAAGGCTCTTAAGCAACTTGCATACTTGGTGAGAGCCTTCTTTGTTGTATTCGGTGGGTTTGTGCATATAAATCTCTTCACCCAAATCTCTATGGAGAAATGCATTGTTAACATCAAATTGATGGAGAGACCATCCTTGTATTGTTGCAATTGAGAGTAAAACTCTTACTGTCACAAGTTTGGCTACTAGAGAAAATGTCTCTGTGTAGTCTATTCATTCTTGTTGTGTAAATCCCTTGGCCACAAGCCTAGCTTTCAACCTCTTAATGGACCCATTAGAATTGAACTTGGTCTTATAGACATATTTGCAGTCAATAACATCCTTTCCAGGAGGCAGGTCAGTGATGATCCAAGTATGGTTCTGTTCTAAGGCCTGCAACTCAGTATCCATGGCTTGACACTAGCCAGGGTGTTTCAAAGCTTGCTTATATGTTTGAGGCTTAGAGACAGTGGAATAGGGGTAGAAAAAGCACTAAAGGAAGGTGACAATTTCTGGTAAGAGAGAAAGTTTGATAAGGAATAGGGATTACCAGCAGCTGTAGAGGAAACCTCAGACAACAAGTGAGTAGAAGCTAGAAGTGAGGCCTATTCACAATGAAATTCTTGCAAGTACTGAGGAGCTCTCCTTAGCCTAGTTGACCTGCGAGGTGGTGGGTTAATGGAAGAACTAGAAATGGGGTCAGTGGTGTTAGAAGAAGGAAAGGAATTCGTGGGCAGGGAAGATGATGTAGGTTCTGGAAATGCAGTGGGATTAAAGGGAGAGTTTTAGGTGAGAAAGTCAAGTAAT
The DNA here is from genome assembly GCA_011037825.1 of Carya cathayensis. Lineage (NCBI taxonomy): Eukaryota > Viridiplantae > Streptophyta > Magnoliopsida > Fagales > Juglandaceae > Carya > Carya cathayensis. The sequence continues at coordinate 7,763 of QGSO01001088.1, forward strand.
GGTTTATTGAAAACAAAATTGGGATTTGAAGATGGAATTTATGAGGGAGTTGACAAAGAGTGAAAGGGAAAAATTGACTCATGGAACACTACATCTCAAGATATGAATATTGTTTTTGTTTCAATGTCAAGAAGTGTATACCCTTTAATACCAAAGGGGTATCCAAGAAAGGTGCACGTGCAACCACTGGGATCAAATTTTTTCCTACCATGGAAAAGTGTAGAAGCAAAACAAAGAGAACCAGAAATTTTCAGATGAGCATAGGTGGTTGAGTTTTGAATCCTCTCTTCTGCTTCGAATCTCTCTTTACATTTTCAAATGAATCAGCAGAGGGAGAAACAGAGACATTGAGAGAGAGAGAGAGAGAGAGAGAGAGAGAGAGAGATGGGTTGGCTACACCATCCATTGCCAACACATCCAAGGATCCCAAAAGCCATCAACAAGTCTACACCATCCGCATGCATGAACATAGAGCATATGGAGCCCTTCCCCTTCTTCATGACCAGGCCACCTTCTCAAATAGGAGTAAACCAAAAACGACAACAATAGCTTCACCTATAACTGCGACGTTCACACCTTCAACGACCTCCTCAACAACAGCTTCTATATTTTCCCCTCTCTCACCCATCATCCCAATTATTTTCTACATCACATGCAAAAACTAGATTAAAATCTTGTAAAAGTTTACGTATGAAATTTCTTACTATATTCGTCTCAAAATCCCACTAGCATCCAACCCCAAGTGGACTAAAGAGTACTAAACAGGATTAGGACAAACACGAAACAGAGTGTTAAGAAAACTGATGACAATGAAGTGAAAAAATATGAAAAATGGAAGAGAAAACAATCACACACAACACAAGATTTACATGGTTCGGCAAATTGCCTACGTCCACGGGAGTTGCAAAGGATTTATATATATGAGGGATCACAATACAATGGAGGAGGAGAAATATTGTTCTTCACAGAGTTCTTGAGGCACACACACAGCCAAATGAGTATAAATGGCCTATTTATACTCTCACGGCGGAAAACCCTAATTCTGGACAAAAAATAGAACATTAGCTCGAGCGGCGTGTCGAGCGCACGTCGAGCGAACTTCTCTTCCGCATTCGCTCGAGCTCACTGTCGAGCGCACGTCGAGCGTTCGACTCTGCCTGATTTCGCTCGAGCGGCCAATGTCTTCGCTCGAGCGAACTTCCCTTCCTGGAGACATCACTCGAGCTCACTGTCGAGCGGCCTTCGAGCGTTCGAATCTGCCTGGATTCGCTCGAGCAATGGACCAGACTCCACTATACTCAACAATCTCCCACTTGGAGACTGGTACACTCGCTACATCATTCTCTTCCTCAAACATGATAATCTCCACTTCTACAACTCACTGCCCTTATCTTCACACAACTTCCGTTTCTCAAGTATAACACCCTTTGTCAACATATCAGCCGGGTTCTTGCTACCACAAATTTTCTCAAGTAACAACTGTCCATCATCTAACAATGATCGTATGAAGTGATACCTGATTTGAATGTGCTTTGTCCTGGAATGAAATGCTGGATTCTTGGCAAGGAATATGGCACTCTGACTATCACTATAGAGAGTGCCTTTCTGATTCTTTTTACCCAATTCCTCCAAGAAGCCCTGTAGCCATATCATCTCCTTTGCAGCCTCTGACACTGCAACATACTCAGCTTCTGTAGTAGACAAAGAAACTGTTTTCTGCAGATTAGAACCCCATGACACTGCAGTACCACCAAGAGTATAAACAAAACCTGTGGTACTCTTTCTGCTATCAATATCACCAGCTAAATCAGCATCAACATAGCCCTGCACCTCTAAACTCTTTCCAGAGAAACACAAGCACGTTTCTGAGGAGCCCTTTAGGTACCTCAAAATCCACTTCACTGCTTCCCAATGTTCTTTTCCTGGTTTACTCATGTATCTACTCACAACTCCCACTGCATGGGCAATATCCGGTCTTGTGCAGACCATAGCATACATAAGTGAACCAATAGCTGAGGCATAAGGAACCTTACTCATATAGTCTTGTTCCTCCTCTGACTCGGGTGACTGATTCTTGCTGAGTCTGAAGTGACTGCCCAAGGGTGTGCCAACTGGTTTGGCCTTGTCCATATTGAACCTGTTGAGTACCTTCTTCACATACTCAGCCTGTGAGAGCCTCAACGTACCTCTGGCTCTATCTCTGACAATTCTCATGCCAAGGATTTGCTTTGCAGCTCCCAAATCCTTCATTGCAAAGTGCTCTGACATCTGCTTCTTCAGATTATTGATCTCATCAATACTAGCCCCTGCAATAAGCATGTCATCCACATACAACAGCAGAATAATGTAGGAATTGTCAAAATGCCTGACATAACAACAGTGATCTGCTTGACATCTGATGTACCCTGCACTGCACATGAAGTTGTCAAATTTCTTGTACCACTGTCTAGGAGCTTGTTTCAGGCCATACAAGCTCTTCTTCAGTCTACAGACTGAACCTTCCTTTCCCTGTACTACAAACCCTTCAGGTTGATGCATGTAGATGTCTTCTTCAAGATCTCCATGAAGAAAGGCTGTCTTCACATCTAACTGCTCAAGAAATAAATCTTCAGTAGCAACTATAGACAGTACCATCCTGATGGTTGTGATCTTCACTACAGGAGAAAAAATCTCAGAGTAATCAATACTCTGCTTCTGCTGAAAGCCTTTTACAACAAGTCTAGCCTTGTACCTCTTACTGCCATCAAGCTCAGTTTTCACCCGGTACACCCACTTGTTGTGTAATGCCTTCTTCCCTGATGGAAGTTCTGTCAACTCCCATGTCTGATTCTCTAGTAGAGAATCCATCTCACCTTTCATGGCCAGCTCCCACTTGCTAGAATTTTCATCTTGCAAGGTTTCTTCATAACTCTACGGTTCTCCACCATCTGTCAACAAAATGTAGTTCAAGGTTGGTGAGAAACGCTGTGGAGGACGTATAGTCCTAATTGACCTGTGAACTGCAACTGTAGGAGTGGACGGCTCTGAAGCTGACTGCGGAATAATAGGAATGGGTGCACTGGACCCACTCTCCTGTCACTCACATCTCTACTCTGCACTGTGACCTCTGGTAGGTCATCCAAGCTTACAAACTCGAACTCCTGACGAGCTGTTTCAGAAGCTGTACTAGACTTGTCCTTGTACATAGTCTTTTCATTGAAAATTACATTCCTGCTTCTTATGATCTTCCGACCCTGATCATCCCAGAAACGATAGCCAAATGCCTCGTCTCCATAGCCAATGAAATAACATTTCTTTGATTTCGCCTCAAGTTTACTTCGAGCATCAGAATCAATATGAATATAAGAAAGACAGCCAAATGTTTTAAGGTGAGAAAATTTGACCTCTTTCCCGCTCCAAACCTCCTCAGACAATTCATGATCTAATGGAACTGATGGCCCTCTGTTTATCAAGTAGACTGCAGTGCTGGCTGCATCTGCCCAGAAAGTAGGTGGTAGTCCGGCGTGCACCCTCATGCTTCTAGCACGCTCATTTATGGTTCTGTTCATACGTTCAACAACTCCATTTTGCTGTGGTGTCCCAGGAATGGTCTTCTCCATTCTGACTCCCAGAGCTGCACAATACTCCTTGAACCCACCATCAATGTACTCACCACCATTGTTAGACCTCAAACATTTCAGCTTTAGGCCTGTTTCTGTCTCTACCATGGCCTTCCAAGTTTTGAACACATTAAATACATCGGATTTATGCTTCAGAAAATAAATCCACACCTTCCTACTATGATCATCAATGAACGTGACATAGTAACGAGAACCTCCAAGAGATGCCACTAGGGAAGGTCCCCACACATCTGTGTGGACTAGATCCAGTTTTCCTGTCTTAGGCGTCCTACCACTTCTCAAGAAACTGAACTTCTTCTGTTTCCCCATAATACAACTCTCACACATACTGAGATCAACTGTCTTCAGTTCTGGTAGCTTGCCTCTAGACAGAAGTTATTTCAAACCCTTCTGACTCATGTGGCCAAGCCTGCAATGCCACAAATCTGTTGTGTTCTCTGCAACGGTAGTAGCAATAGTATTAACCAAACCGGTAGTCATATATAGTGTACCAATTTTCTTACCTCGAGCCAGTACCAATGCCTCTTTTGTAACCTTCCAGGTACTATCTGAGAATACTACTGAGTGACCACATTCATCTAGCTGCCCAACAGAAATGAGATTTTTCTTCAACTCAGGAATGTGTCTGACCTTTTTCAAAGTCCATTTGTTCTTGTGAGGGAGTGCAATGTCAATGTCTCTCATCCCCACCACGTTCAAAGCTTCTCCATCAGCCAGATACACCTTCCCAAAATCACCTACAACATAATTTCTCATTAGCTCCCGGTGGGAAGTTGTATGGAAGGAAACCCCTGAGTCCAGTATCCAATCATCAACTGGACTATGAACTGCAAGCAATAGTGCATCTTGTACTTCTTCAATTACAACATTAGCACTATCATTCTCGGTCTTTCTAGGATTTTTGCAGTTCTTCCTTATGTGGCCAGCTTTGCCACAATTCCAGCAAGTAACCTACTGACCAGGCCTCAACTTGCTCTTGCATCTATGGTTTGATTTTGACCTTCCTCTATTCGAGTTCCTATCATGTGATCTCCCTCGAGAATCAACATTCAGTGCTGAACTCGAACACGAGATCTCGCCTGAATCTCTCCTACGCACCTCCTCAGTCAAAATCAAGTCGCGAATATCATCATATTTCAACTTATTTTTACCAGCAAAATTACTAACAGCCATTCTCATGGCTTCCCAACTATTTGGTAATGAAGCCAATAATATCAGTACACGTATCTCATCATCAAATTCAATTTCAATAGACAACAATTGATTTGTGATAGTATTAAAATCATTCAGATCTCATGGCAACAAACGTACCATCTGCCATCTTTAAGTTGAACAACTTTTTCATTAAATGTACCTTGTTATTCGCTGACGGCTTTTCATACATGTCTGACAAAGCCGCCATGAGATCCGCCGTCGTCTTCTCCTTGATGACGTTGTGTGCAACGGATCTCGATAGGGTTAGTCGAATAACCCCCAAAACTTGTCGATCCAACAATTTCCATTCATCCTCATCCATCTTCTCCGGTCGTTTTCCCAACAATGGAAGATGAGTTTCTTCCCATAGAGGTAGTCCTCTATTTGCATCCTCCAATAACCAAAATCCGTGCCATCGAACTTCTCGATCCCCTGATTTCGCTCGAGCGGCCAATGCCTTCGCTTGAGCGAACTTCCCTTCTTGGAGATATCGCTCGAGCTCACTGTCGAGCGGCCTTCGAGCGTTCAAATCTGCCTGGCTTCGCTCGAGCGGCGGCTTTTTGAGTCCACTATACTCAACACAGAGAGGATAGAGGAGAGAGCACAACCCAGAGAGAGAGAGAGAGAGAGAGAGAGAGAGAGAGAGAGAGAGAGAGAGAGGTAGTTTAGAGAAATTGTAGAGGTTGTCGGCAGGGAAAGAGGGTTTGTTTGGTCTATTTGGTCTTTTGTGTGGAAGCTGGAGATGGGAGAGTTTTGAGTTTTAAAAGGAGAATTGAGAGAGAGATATTTAAGTAGGATTCTTCAAGTTGGAATTTAGCCAGGTTTAAGTTTAAAAATTATACGAGATAATATAAGAGTAATGATGCCGGCGTGCATCATCATGACTAATCTTTAGGCCGTTCCTCGACATAGCTAGCCCAACCATGCATAGCTCTCCAGTAGCTTCATGTAGCCCTGGTCAAAATATGATGTATCTTTTACCATGCAAATTAGTTCACTGTTTGAATAAAAATCAAATGACTACAACTTGATCACCTACTAGTAATTCGATTTTAAAAACTTAAAATTACAAACCCAATGGACCGATTGATGAAATTCAAAACTCCAAAAAAGGAAAAATAGAGGAATAAAATTAAGTGATGTTTATATAATTAACCATGCGGTTAATTTTCTATATGATCAATTAGATGAATGGTACAACAATGAACAAACTACAAAGGGGTATAAGTTGATGTATTTCATGCCGACAATGACCATAGTTAAGTAATGCGTAATGGTCAATGGGGTCATTCAAATGCGTGATGAATAAATGGGCTTAAGACGCACCTTCGTACCGAGTAATAAATAATAAAAAATTCAGCACGACAACATGCAGCACCGAGTAGTGGTGTGACTTTTATTAATTTAAATAAGTAAAATAATTTAGTCAATTATGCAAAATTATATTTAACATAAACTAATAAAAGTCACGCCATGTCAAAGGTTTTTCAGATGTCATATCAAAATAAAACAAAGTACTAAAACATGTTTTGATCATTGTCACATTCTGAAAACAAAAGTCAGAGCATCTTTATAAATAAATGCACAAATTTTCAGATTTTTCATATCGCTCTTTTTCATATTTCAGAGATAGCATGACAAAAATATAGCTCATGTCTATACAATGCATGTTAGAAAATATTTTCAATTTTTCATAACGATTTCATGAGTAATGAAAGAAACAACCGATGTTGTTTTTCCCAAATTCTCATTTCATAATAAAACATGCAAAGTTTTCAGAAAGTCAACCCCAGTCTCAAATATTTATGTAAAATCTAGCATATGAACCACACTTACATGTACTTCTTAGCCTCTCTGAATTTCCTCACAATAGTGCCAAACGAACATCAATCACTACCTATAGAAAATTCATGTAACTTAAATAAATCTCTAATTGAATAGATACCTCATATTTACACCTAAAATACCTATTTTAATACCTCAAAACCTGAAATTCTCATAATTCCTAACATACCATCATTTTCTAAATCCATCAATATTCACTTAATCGAATTCATACTATAAAACATAATCGAAAAACTATTCTATTTAACACAAAAATCAATGATTATTGATATTTTAAAATATTTAAAATACTAATAACATATTATAAAATTAGTAGAATACTTTGGGCATTTTAAATTCCAATAAAAATAAGTCATGAAAACCTTCTCTCTTAAAAATAAGTTTACTTTCTTATAATTAACATAATTATTCAACTTTACAAGAAATCAAATAATACCCATATCATTTAAATATTCTTTACATATTCATTTATTTCATAAATATAATATTAAAAGTATAATTATATCAAAATAAACAATTCCTATGGGCTATTCCTCAATGTCCAATGTCCATATTTTAGGAAAAAGATCTTTTAGATCTCTTTTCTTTTTTTTACTTCCCTGTTTGTAGCAAATCCCTAATATCTCTAAAATTATTTTATTATTTAAAATTATTTATAATATTAATATAATATTAGTATAGTAATTATTAGTAAAGTAATATTTATTTTTAAGAGTTGCACAATGAATCGAATCTGTTGATTCAGAATCACGGGATGAATAGATATCATAGAGAGGTCCGTTTGCTATCCAAAAACTACTCAGTAACAGTCAGACAAGTGAGGAATGTTGGGGTGAACCAGAAAAGTTTGGGTAGAGCCGAATCTAAATGTTGGCTAGGTAAGCCCTGTAGTAAGGGGAGTAGATCCAACTTTCTATTCACTCGCGGGATCTGGGTAGTCCGGGTGGGACCACCATAGCTCCTCTCTTCTCAAGAATCCATACATCCCTTATATTATTTATATATTTCCTCATATATATTACTACTATATATTTGATTTTTTTTCTTATAAAATATATAGTAGTAATATTCATTTTATATTCATTGGAATAGTGGAGTGGAGATATTTCTTATCAAAATCTTGATTTTGTACTCAATGAAAATTTGTCAAAATCGAAGCACAATAACAAATTATAACTAATATGTGCTTATTTTTGTAAGTAATTAAAATAAATCAACTTATACTAAGTTATAATATAAATTATAAGAATTAAAATCTTTTACGTAGGTATCAATTAATAAGTAACTAAAATATATAATAATAATTATAATTATAATTTATATATAATAATCGGAGATCAATAAATGAAGTATTTCGCATAGGACAGCCCCAGCCAATCCAAAATCACTATAAAGTACTTTGTGATAGATCTTAAGCTTATTTTCTTTGGCAAAATTTTAGTTTTGTCAGTATCATGTATTATATCATCAAACTAGACCAAAATTTTGGAAATTAAAAATAAAGAAGCCCCACAAAATTTGGCTAACAAAAAACTATCATAGAGTATAATGAGAGAGAATTATCTTCAAGAAATGTTGGTGCATGAAGGCTAATTGCTTGACTATCATAGTCTCTACGGCCTTTAAATTCATGACAATTCAGCAATTAGACTAAAACCCCAACATTTTTTCAAAATCATTCTCCCTCATCTTCAAGACAGGAAATTTGTGAACATATTCTTCCATCTCTCTCTGGTTTAACAATATAACACTATTATTTGTTTGGCATAAGTAATTCAAACAATATGTTAATGTTGTTTGTAGTATTTTTTTGATAGATATTGTGTGACATTGCATAAATAATGTGACACCCTCAAATTTTGCTTGGGATCGGATGGATATTTAAAGTGTCGAGACATGCAACACAAGATTACCTGTCTCCGTTCATGACATATAAGATACAATATTCCTAATATGCATTTAGTATTATGCAATATTCGTAGTGGATAATTTTTTTTTCTTTAACAATACTATGCACCAAACTTAAATATCCCAAATACTTAAAACATACTTCATATATAATGATATATTAAAGAACTGAGATCACAATGCTAGTCCAAAATGACTATGATCAAAAGAGTGTTGGAAATGTAACTCCATAGTACAAGTGATAATTTAAGTTAACAACTATAATAACATTGACGTCACACTGTCGCTCAGGCGACTGTATCCAATTGGTCAAATCTTGATTCTCCTTCAAATCCTGTAACAAGATCTACCAATCGGGAGAATGGTAATTAAGATTACCACAATGAGATTTAATGACAAATCTCAGCAAGTTAACAGAAAACCTCTATACAGGTTAATGATGCATTCATGGCAATAAGAGTATGAATGCATAATTAAAGTTATAAGTAATCATAGCATAACTTGACATACAACATAGCGTAACTGATATAACTTAAACTGAAATGTGAACTGAAATTGACTTGCATAAACTAAACTTGACTTAAATAGAACTTGACTTGACATAAACTTGATCTGAAACTTGACTTAACAAGAACTGGAAATCTTGTTTTTTAAATGATTAAACTTAACTTGATATGAACTTGAACTTGAACTAAGAGTTAACTTGATATGAACTTGAACTAAAACGTAACTTGATATGAACTTGAACTTGAACTAAAACGTAACTTGACATGAACTTGGACTTGAACTGAAACTTAACTTTATATGAACTTGAACTTGTATTCTGAAAATCAAAATGATTCCGCCAGTCATTTCTTCAAGAATAGTGAACAATCAGAATGATTCCACCCAACATATTCCGTCAGAGATACTCAAGCAATCGGAATGATTTCATGATGAGTATTTTAAATCACAAACCCTAACAATCAAAATGATTACATCATGAGCACTTAGTAATACTCTGATAATCAAAATGATTACATTATGAGTATTTTAAATCACGTATCCTAACAATCAAAATGATTGCACCAAGAGTACCTAGTAATACTCTGATAATCAGAATGATCACATCACGAGTATTTTAAATAAAATACCCTAACAATCAAAATGATTATGCCAGGAATATCTGTATAACTGAACTAGAACTGAATTCTGACAATCAAATTGATTTCGCCAAAAGTATCTTGCGTGAATTACAAATGAAGATGCTCAAACAATCATAGTGATTACATTGCGAGTATTATATATATAACTGACCTGAACGTAACTCAAAAGATATGACTTAATTGAGATAGAAATATTTCGTAACATGAATTAAACATGTAATAGACAACATTTTGTAACATGGCATACTTACAATAATAAGTATTACATGACATGACATACATATAACAGATGGCATACCTAACATGACTAACTTGCAATGTATAGTAATACGAGACAGAATATCTTGCATAACAGATTAATAATTCATGACAAAATATATTGTGTGTAACAGATGAATATGTGATGACTTGGCACCTATACATACATACATACACTATAGTTCATTTACTCATCACCTATACACAGTAAACTATTAGTAAATTAAAAGCTAACTTACCTCGGTCTACTCGTTTTATAAACAATTTCAAGCGCGATCATGAGGAACTGAAAATAGTAATTTCTAAAGGTTAGAAATTAATCACTAATAATTAGAAATATGAAAGAAAATATTCAAAGTAAAATTACCATTTTACCTTTAAATGTGGGAAAATGACCATTTTTTCCTAATTTAAGGATTTTGCATCCTAACTCCAAAAATCATCAAAATTTACTTCCTTCATGTAAATTTTGTCCTAAACTCAAATATCAAATCAGAAAAAATTAATATTAAACAAAACCATAAAAACTCTATAGGGGCCAAAACTTGCATAGGCTTTTTCCTTGATTTTCGTTGCAATTCTTTCAATTTCAAAACTCATTATCAAACCAAATTTTTGCAACAAAAATCTTTATATCCAAAATTTAAAAACAAACTTAAAACACTCACTAAAATATGCTAATCATCAAAGGATTCAAACTTTTTAACTAAAAAGACAAACCATTGAATCAAATGATTTAATATATTTCCAAGCATCTCTAAGAACTTTAAAAATTTAAAGCTTTCTTCTAACGTATTCATAACATATTCCTAAGAATAACCATGTTTTGAATCATCAATAAAAGTCATCATAATCCCTAAAACAATACTTGGAATTTTTGGTTTCTTTCTAAGTTCTAAAAACATATTTTTGTTTCTAACTTCTTCTGATCAACCTTTTAATCCATGACTTATAAAGATGTGATCTTCAAACCAAAATATCACATGGCTTAAAAATGTGTCTTAAAATATATCTAAGCTTCTAATTCAAGATCACATGGTTGAAAATCAACCAAAACATAGATTTAGCAAAGAACAACAACACTTTGGCCTATTTGAACATCTCTTTGTATAAAATTTCATATCGTTGAAACTAACATCAAATATTTTTAAAATAACATTATAACATGTATATAAGAGGCTTATGATCCTCCAATAAAATTATCAAAACCATTGGAATAGGTTTAGACCACCAAAGATTTAAACTTTCTCAAAATAGAAACTATTTTTCATCTTCCAGTTTCTAAGTTTCTAGATCTAGGAAAATATTTTATCAAAACCTTTAATCATGCAAAAAATCCTTAAAAAATAATCATATACACATGTTAACAATATTCCATAAAAATTTTGGACCAAGATCTATCGATTAGCTTAGTCAAAAACTCCAAAATATAACATACTCTCCAGTTTATCGCCTAGAATGACCTTTCTGAGTTTTAAATAATATTTGATTGACCAAATGACCTTCAAATGGAATAAATAAGATATCCACATAAATTATACTAAACAATGAACAATTTTCATGAAGGACATTTTGTGAGAAAACACTTACACAAGCTTTGAAACTGGCATGCCAAAAAACTCTAGAAAGCTATTCGAGAGAGTCTTTGGTTTTCTTTCTAAGGAATGTGAGAAAAAGAGGTGGGATGATTGTGAAATCGACTGGAAAACTTCTTGGACAAGTGAGAGATGAATTGAGGGCTAAGAGTGAACTTGAGTGTTGCTCTTGACAACCCAAAAATACAAATCTATCCCAAGATATTTCCTCATGGTGGAGTGTTAAGTTGAAATAGTGAGGTGGCCCATTTAGCTTATCACTTCTAAAACCTTCAAGACCCCTTTTCAAAAGATCTAGTAAGTCAAGTGAGGGTGCAAAACTTAGCAATAAGGCCAAATTCATCGGCCTTAATTGGCCTAAACCGAATGGGCCTCAATTTAGGGTTTTAAGAGAGTTTGGGTTGCTACCAAGCTCAAATTCAATTTCTCTTGACTCAATCAAATATCCAAAGTTAAAAATGTTGGATAATTATATTTTAACATAAATTTGAAAGATTAATAGTATGTAGAAGTAATTTAATTAAGCAATTAAACACAATGCTATAAACTAATTTAGTTAGGATTTTGAGGTCAACTTTAGGATTTGAATAAAAGCATTTAGGATTTTGGTTTTAACCATGCTTTTGGGTTATCAGTTGGATTCCAACCATATAGGGTTTTACTAGGGTATAAATCCTCTTTGGTTTGGCACACTTTGATTGGTCAGATGGAATAGAGTTTTTGCTTAGGTGACATGATCTCATACATTAATTCCTTCCAATCCATCAAATGTTCCTCATGGTACCAAGTGTCTAATACTATTCATCATGTGTGGCTAAAATCTTGCCAAGTGTCCAAATAAAACTTTTCTAACCTAATTTGGACATTCAATACTGTGATTTTGAAAACATTGTACTTAGAGCGCTTATCGAGGTTACTATTCACTCCAAAAAAGTGAATAATAAAATTAGTACTAAAAATCTTAAATATTCATATGAATCTACAGTGAAAATCTTCTACCAAAATTCAGCCCCAAAGTGCCCATAAAAATAAATTCACAGTTTCATCCAAAAATATGAAAATAAGTTATTGTACCAGAAAATCCTAAATAATATACCGAGTCTAATGGCATAGACCATAATGTATTTGGACACTTCTAACTATCTCAAATAATTAAAATCGCACTTCTAGCACCAAAGTGAGTGATAACACTAACTATGTGGATAGACTAAAACCTATGCAATTGGTTGATTCATCAAAACTTATGGAGTTTTCAAGAGGTTCCTAAAGCCAATATAAATTCCACCATTGAATTTCTAGCAGCTTGTTACAAATAATCTTAGACCCGTTTGGGAATTAGTGTACATTTTGGTGTCCACTAATTCCTGAATTGTCCAGTGTGGACAGTTTAGAATTATATTATCTATATTACACATTTTTGTTACTCCTATTGAACACGTTTAGTAAGAAGTTTCGGTGTCTTCCTCTAATGTTCTTCGGGTATACTATTCGTAGGGTCACAATCTTTTTATGTGAACATGGATATTTGGAGAACTATAGGGAGGTGCTGTTAAAATTTCTACTTACGTGAAAAGTAGTAGAGTGACGAAATTTGTGCAATATGAATAATATAATCTCGAATGAGATAGGACTGAATACCTTATAAAAAAAAGCAGTGAGAATTGGAGCATAATATGCATGTGAATTTATTTGTGTTATAATAATAGGTAGATGGTTTTAGAAATAGACAAATTAAAGTTGGATGCGTCTAGGCGATATATTTGAAAAGGATTACGTACCTTATGCGCGTGGAGTAAGAACCTTCATTGATTTTACTCGGACCTTTGCTGATAGTCGTGGTTATATTAAATGTCCATGTTGAGGGTGTAAAATTTGCATGCGATAGAGTTGAATGAAGTTGAAAGTCATAGCTGATATATTGTTCGGTCATCCGAACTATATGCAACACATGGATGATGATTATGAGCTGGATGAGATGGAGGAAATATTGAGTGACATTAGAGCTGGAATGTTTATAGATGATGTTGACGACAATGCCTCAAGTGGCTGAAGGACTTATTCAGAGAATTTAATTACAATGTGGGAAGATGCAAAGTGCAAACTTTATCTTGGTTACCAAACACGTTATCTACCAGCAAATAATGCATGGAGAAGATAAGACGCTAAGTTTGTTGGAAGAGTAGATAACAAAATTCTCTCGAGTACATGTTAGAGAGAATAATTTTTGGCAAAGGTTGGGAAAAGAACAAGAGAAAGCAAAGTGTAGCAAAATTGAATTGGACAAAGCATAGTATTTGTTTTTACTAATCGTATTGGTCATCCAGGATGTTGCGACATAGTTTGAATATAATGTACATCAAGAATAATATATGTGATAATATACTGGATACATTAATGAGCATTAACAAAAAGATGAAGAACAAAATCAAGATGATGAAAGATCTTGAGATAATGAGACTTAAACATAATCTACATTTGTAGGTAGAAGACAACAGGGCGGTCGTGCCACATGCATATTTTACGCTGTTGAGGGAGGAGAGGATGGATTCTGTAAATATCTGCAAGGTGTGAAGTTTTCAAATGGTTATGTTTCAAATATTGGTAGATGTGTGAGCTCTAATGATTGGAAAATTAGTACATTAAAAAGTCATAACTGTCACGTATTTTTACAGAAGTTATTACCGATGGGAATTCATGGCAAGCTTACATCTAATGTACATGTCACCATATCCGAACTCTATATGTTTTTCAAATATTTGTGTGCTTAGATAGTAAATCAAGATATGTTGCGGGAGATGAAAGACGACATTGCTACTATACTAGGTAAATTTAAGTAGATCTTTCCACCATCATTGTTTGATGTCATGGTCCATTTAGCAATACGTTTACCCCAAGAAGTACTGCTCGGAGGACCAATGCAGTTTCGTTGGATATATCAAGTTGAAAAATATTTGGGTCGACTAAAGCGCACTATTGGGAATAAAGTCAGAGCTGAGGGTTTAATAGGAGGGGCATATATACACGATAAATGGTTAATATTTTGCTCTCTATATTTTCGTGGTGTTGAGACACGATTTAATTGTCAAGAGCAAAATATTGATCTTGTTGCTTCGCTTCCTCGTGAGCTATCAGTGTTTTTGCAGAATGTACGACCCTTGTGTGCACAAATGAGTTACGATTTAATTGATAGAAAATTGGGTAAAGTTTAGTGGTACGTGCTAAATAATTGTCAGGAGATTGTTGACTATCTCAGGTATGTCGTTGCATGTTTCGAATAATTCTAGTTAAAAAAAGGTTAACTACAACTTTTGTGTTCAAAATAATATTCTTTTGCACTTATATATAGTGAGCACATGGACAAACTTACGACAAAAGGTATAGAGAATATAGAGGTAAGACACAAAGAAAAAAATTTCAAATGGTTTGAACAACGTGTATGAACTAAAATTACATATATGTTAGATTTTATAACTTTTAATTATGGGTAACTTTTAATAAATATATATTATTTCAATTGTTAGAGTTTGGAACAACGTGCTCGTGATCTTGGATCAGTTTCTCCTTAATTGTATGCAGTGGCCCGTGATCCCTCAAATAGAGCACTTCGATACACTGCATGCACGGTTCAAGTTTATAAATTCCATACTCTGGACCGTGAACGTAATAAAAAGACTCAAAACTATGGTGTGTTAGTCGAGGGGAGTCATGAAACAGATGATATTGACTATTATAGTGTCATACGTGATATTATCAAATTGAAATATTTGGGTGAGTCTGTAACATATGTTTTTAAATGTGATTGGTGGGATCTAGGAGGTGGTCGGGTTTCGATACATAGAGATAATCACTTTACGAGTGTCAATACTGTATCTAAATGGTACAATGATGATCCATTCGTATTGGCTTGTCAAGATACCCAAGTCTATTACTTGATTGATCCAATGAAAAGAGTTGAGAAGATAGTGGAGAGATAATTTGGCGAGTCATACAAAAATTTGTCCATCTAATTATATATGAAGCAAGAATGAGTGCGGATAATGAAAATAGTGGAAATGAAGATGACACTCCGATTGTATAGACCTACTTAGAAGATGGAGAGAGTATTAACTTGTTGGTTGACCTTGGTGCACTCGAGTACTCCCCTTGTGTAGAGATGACGTCCCATTCATCCATCTCGACTCATCCGAAGTAAGTGAGGAAGAAGAAGAATAAGAAGAAGAATCTCGGGAGGAAGTGGATAAGGATGACGAAGAAGAGGTTGATGATGACGACGAAGATGTTATTGAGGGAGATTCTAAAACAACCATGGAAAATACATCCAAAAATGAAGAATAAAAGTACTACATATTTTATTCATATAGGTGACTATACAATATTATACTTCTAATAATTTCTTTTAATCAATTTTCTTTATCATATTAATCATTTTCAAGGATACCGCCAAAACAACAATGAAAAAATGTGCCTTATCCGCCAAGTCTCGAACCCGTTGAGGACTCTCCACCCGAGGAATCCGCTCCTGAAGAAGTTAACACGCAAGAGACAGATAGCCAATCGACACCTACCAATAAGGAAATGTCGTTGATAATTAATTATATTTTAATACTCTCAATAACTATATAACTATAATTATACTATTATCTATTAGTTGATGCATCTGCTCATTGTAACAGCCCGTTAAAATTTAGTCTTATCTCCTCACCCTTCTCTTTCTTTTTCGCATATATTAGACAGCACGGCAATGACAGCAATCACTATCTCTCTCGTCTCTACCCTCACCCGAAATCACATGCATAATTTATCTTTTTTCCGTAAATCAAGTTATTTTTGTTTTTTACCGACAACTGTAAAATCATGAACAGAATTATCCTAAGCGTTGTACCTCGATGGCGTATTCCGGATCTTATCCACCGGATTTCAAAGTATTAGATAAGCTTGTTTTTAAAGTAGCACAATTATAATAATTTAATGAGCTCTGAAAATATTATAATTGTGGATAATTACTTAGATTAAATATTTTAGTTGTTTTAAGATATTAAGAGGTTTAATTTTACGTTGAAAACTCTTATTTAAATTAAATGGTTTTATCCTCTTTGAGTGATTAAAGATACTTTATCATTTTAATAATGATGAAGAAATATTATTTTATAAACTTTAGTTTATAAAATAATATTCTATCTTAATTCCTCTCAGTGTTGTAATTAAGTGTTTTATTAAGTTAAATGATTTTATCCTCTTCGATTAATTAACGGTACTTTATCATTTTAAATAATGATGAGAAAATATTATTTTATAAACTTTAGTTTATAAAATAATATTCTACCTTAATTTCTCGTAGTGTTTTATTTAAAGTGTTTTATTGAAAATAAAACACTTACGCGTTTTCAAATTAGTGTTTTAACTTACCGTTGGATTATTTGAGGACCCCGAAGCGTAGGATTGAAGTTAATTACCTAGGCCCCTACCCTTTTCCCTTCACTTTTTCCTTTTCTCTTTTTTCTCTTTTTCTTTTTTTCTCTTTTCTCTCTTCTCCTTCCTCTCCCTCTCCCTCATGGTCGACGTACACATGTGTTGGCCTTCCTCCATGTTCGTTTGGTTTAAGCTTCCTACCGGCACCACCTCCGGCCGCCATGCCTCACCTCCCATACCGGCGTGATCCCCTCCCTTCGGTGAACACTTTCCAACCAGTGGTGAGATAAACCGACCACCCACTCTCTCTCCTTTCTCCTCTAAACATATGGGTCTTTAAGACTTTTTCACCATTTTGGACCACCATACACGGCCAAATCAGCCACCAAGCACCACCAATGGATTCACCACATCAAGAGCTTCCTCCCCATGTCTTTCTTTTCCCCTAACTCTCACTCTTTCTCATATGGGTCTCTCAAACTACACGTTCGGTTGCACCACTGTGCGCCGCGGTACACGGCCACCCGTGGTGTTTCACCGCCACCATCTTGTTCCTCTCATTCTCATAAACCTCTCCAAGAAATTTCATGACCAACGGAGTTTTGTAGAGCTCTCACTCTCTCTTACTCTCCAAGGTCGAAATTGGCTTCAAACGGCCGATCCGCCGCCGTTAGCCACCGTCCGACCACCACCTCGCAACCATAGCTCCACCACATGTTCATCCACCTTTCCCTAGCTTGCCATGAAATTCTATAGCATTTTGCTACCTCACGTTTTCTTCCACCGTTCGGATTTACTGTTCACAGCGTGATGCCGCCGTGCTCCGCCACCTTTGACCATCACAAGGCGACCATGAGCCTTCCAAGGCCATGCCTAGCTTTTCTCAAACCCAAATTACCACTTTATGTGGTGGACAGCCACCGTACGCGGTGTTACCGCCACGTACGTTCCTCCGACGCATGTTCGTGACGAGCAGCGAGCGACGTATGGGTTATCCCGTCGATGGTATAACCCTCTATCTTTAGTTATTTATGTTTAACATAGTTGATTTGGTTGGCTGTAGACTGTGTAGTTAGTGTTTGTGGAGTTCGCTGCGTAGTTGTGAAACGAAGTGTGGTTGTGAAGTGTTAGGCTTGATTTTGTAGTTTTGTGGACTGTGCTATGAAGTATGGGCGTGAGATGGATGCTGTAGTTGTGATACGGCGTGTAGTGTGAAGAGAGTACGCGTGTAGCGTATTCTGTGTAATGCAGCGACGCGCCGCACAACGTGCGCTGTAGTGATGTGTGTCGTAGAAGGAAGGGAGTACGCATGTAGTGTACTCCGTGTTGTATGGCGATGCATCGTGTGATGTGCATCGTGTTGATGAGTGTTGTAGCGAAGGAAGTACGCGTAGCGCATACTCCGTGTCGCGTAGCGATGCACCGTGAGGCGTGTATCGTAGCGATGTGTGTTGTAGTGTGAATGGAAGAGAGTTCACGTGAGTGTACTCTGTACTAGGTCGTGATACACCGGATGGCGTGTCACGAAGGGTTGGATGGCGTAGCAGAGAAGTGT
>QGSO01001089.1:0-27324 GCA_011037825.1 Carya cathayensis
TCTTGGCAATCTCTATATATGCCGTTTTATCATCAGGAAAGATATAATGAAAACATTTAAATAAACACAAGGCTCATGTCAGCGTCCTTCAACATCTCTTAAAGACTTTGTTTTGATCTTCTTTAGCGTGGCAAAAACCATTTTCATGTTAGTTCTTTGTTTGGGCAACTCTGCACAACAATCTAAAGCCAATCCCATAATTGAAGATATGCACTCCTCCAAGGCAACATGATATCTTTCGTTTCCCAACAAACCGGCATCAACAATATTATCAATCGATGAGATAAGCAATGCTTCATTTACCCAGCGCTTCAAGCTCATTTCTCCTACAAACATGTCATCTGTAGGTTTTTTTCTTGTAAAAGTCTCAATTAGTAGAATGCCATAACTATACACATCCCCTCTCGTAGAAACAACTCCTCCTAATCCATACTCTGCTCATAACATTACAACTTATTGTTAAAACTTACTTCAATATTTGATAGTAGTGAAAAAACAAATTGAAGCAAAATTGATTAACTGCATGAATGTTCTATCATATGATAAGACTTAATTGTGTAAAAGTAAAATAATGAATAAGAGAGTTTTAGTGATAAATTAAAAAAAATTACCTGGTGCCATATACCCCAAAGTTGCAAGAGTCATGGTAAGCATTGTAGAATTCTCATCACCTAAGAGTTTGGCCATGCCAAAATCAGCAACATGTGCAACCATATCCACATCTAATAAAACGTTGTTTGGCTTCAAATCACAATGAACAATAACTGTTGAGTAGCCGTAATGAAGGTATTCCAACGCTGATGCGACATCAATCATTATATTCAACCTTTGTAAGAAATTCAAACAACGATCATGAGAGTATAACCACTTCTCTAAATTCTCGTTTGGCATGTATTCCAATATAAGTGCTTTGAAGTCGATGTTGCTACAAATGCTAATGATTTTGACCAAATTGCGATGACGAGCATTCCGTAATACTTCACACTCTGCATCAAAACACTTAAATGCCCCTTCTACTTCCAAGTTTATAACTTTTACTGCAATATTCATCCCATCTAAAAGTGTTCCCTTGTATACTGATCCAAAACTCCCTTCACCAAGTAAGTTGCTTGAGTTGAACCTTTCTGTTGCTAGTAGAAGTTCTTGGTGAGAAATTCTTCTCCATGTAGTTAAATTGTACAAGTCTGCCTGTAGTGGAAATCCATGATTCTTTGTTTTGCATATTTTATAGGCTAATGAAGGGATCACTACAAGCATCGCTAACCCAATTGCTGGTAACAGATAATTCATTAAGTGTGATATTCTGGCCTTTGTTTTTTTAGGAGAATCTTCTTTGCATGGGGGAACTTTTAATCGGGGTGCACCACAAAGTGCATCATTTGAGATAAACAAAGCAGACCAGAAGTGTACAAATGGCCCTCCCGTGGGAATTTTCCCTTGTAGATTATTGAAAGAGACATTTAGATACTTCAGGTGCAAAAGTGCTTCTAAGGACTTGGGAATTCTTCCAGATAAATTGTTGCAGGAAAGATCTAAGATCTCCAAGCTTAATAGTTCACCAAAAGACTTTGGAATTGAACCTTCTAGTTGATTGACTGCTAAAGAGAGATTAGTTAGATCTATGAGGCCACCAATTGTTATCGGGATATCCCCTGATAGTTGATTTCTTGACAGATTCAACATTCTCAAGACTTTCATATCTCCAATCTCTAATGAAAGAAGGCCAGTTAATGAATTGGATGACAAATCGACCTCCAAGAGATTTGTAAGACTCCACAAGCTCAAAGGAATCGTGGATGTTAATTGGTTGAAACCTAAGTAGAGATATCTTAGGGAAGTCATATTGCTTATGCACGTTGGAATATGTCCAAAAAGCTTATTGCTTTCTAGAGACAAGACATACAAGCTCTTTAGATGACAAAGATCAGACGGGATATGACCCTCTAGTTTATTAGCTCCAAGGTACAAAGCTTGTAACATGTGCACTCTTCCTAATGTAGTTGGAATAGGTCCTTTCAATTCGTTTTTGGATAGGTCCAAAATAATCAAACTAATTAGATTCCCAAGCTCTGCTGGAATGCTTCCCTTAATATGGCAAGAAGATAGGTAAAGTCTTTGAAGAGAGAGAGAAAGGTTACCAACGGAATTGGGAAGGAAGCTATGAAGGGGATTTGATGAAAAATATATTATTCTAAGATTTTGGCAATTCGATAAGTAAAAGAAAAGACTCAATTCTTGACTTCCCATGGTCAAATTATTAAATTCCAAGTTGAGCCACTCGAGGAGTCTTAAATTACCAAGTGCATCTGGAATTATGCCCAACAATGAGTTACGACTCAAGTCTAGGAGAGCAAGTTGTGAAGCATTGGAGATGGAGTTGGGAATTCTGCCACTCAATTTATTTTCTGGAAGACCTAGTTGTTTGAGCTTTGGAAGGAAGAGGCCCATATCTGATGGAAGATGGCCTGAAAATTTGTTAAATCCCATTGAAATAGTTTGTATATTTGAGATATTGAAGATCTCAAATGGAATTGGGCCAACAAGTCCATTGAATACGATGCTAATATACTCTAGATTCTGGAGGTTACCAATTTCACTTGGTATTAAACCTGTCAAAATATGAATTTATATGTACTTCTATTAGAACAAAAAGAAGTAAAGAAAAGAAGTAGTAATAATTTAGCATACACAAGTTAGCAGTAAGAAAACCAAGACCTCAAATACCATGTAGGTGGCATATTTACTGATTGAGTTACCGCTTACTATTTTGTTATGTGGGCCATGGAGATGTTATTAGTTGTAGTGAATGATGTGTGATTGTTATTAGTTGTAGTGAATGAGGTGTTATATTTTCTTGGTGTACTTAAACAACCCTAATTACCTATAATACATGAATTCTTTCCCATATAAATCATACCTGTGCTAAAGAGGCAAGTAATATTGTTCGCAAAAATCTCTGGTCCTTTTTTCTCCCCAATTACATTCTTTCATTGATACACATTGCAACACTCTCCAAGGGAGTTCTTGCCCTACTCTTGTAATGCTTTGATGTTTTTAAACATGATTATCTAAATACAAAAGTACTTTTTAATTACAAATTTTTAACTTTTTTATCTAATCGTTACCTAATTATTATTGAAACACAAGGATCAATACTTTTATCAAAACCTCAAAACAAAATACAAATTAAATCAACACAACTTTTGCAAACTTCAAAATAAAAATTATATTAATTTTTTTAACTTTATAATATTTTTATTTCAACTTTTTCTGTCATTTCCCAAATTCCAATAATGCATTTCACTCAAACTATTTTACTTTTATTCACAAGTTTCCCCGATACTCCAAGTCATGCTCAAACATGCCCTAATTAAACATCCTTCAAAGTTGTGGGTGAATTCAAACACTATTAGCCTTATTAAGTTCCATATATAAATATATATATATATATATTTCCGAATGTACTTCTGATCCTCTTGTATATATTTTCAATTGAAATGTATTTTCAAAATCCATTGCAGTAATACCCACATATATAATTGACTAAAATAAGAGTAATTATACCTTCAAAGTTATTGAGATCAAGATATAACTCAGTAAGCATGGTTAAGTTTCCAATGTTCGGGAGTATTCTTCCCGTGAAGTTATTTATAGCCAAATCTAACAGTTGTAGGTCTTTGCACTTGAACACGGAGCTGGATGCGATGGTACCTGTAAAAAGTTTAAAATTTAGAAACAAATTTATAGTTTGGTAAGTGACTAAAGAAAATAACTGATTATTTTAAACTAGAATACTGTATTATATTTGTCGACTGTAATATATTCTCTTCTTTTTTCTTCGATTTTGGATGGATAAGGTAAACTATCTATCCCCATTAATTGTAAAGGGATATTGATCTTATAACAAATCTTTTACAACAATCTTACAATTCTATACAAAATGGTTGGTATTTTTGTAACATCAAAATTCATTTTTAATGAAATGACATAATGGCAACGGTTGATTGTAAACTAAGTTAATTATAAAATAGTTTGGGCAGCAGTGGCGTTGGGTGTGAGGGAGTGGTTTGCAACGGCACTCTATGGCTGGGAAATCGCAAGGGAAAGGTAGAAATCTAGGGAGAGGGGTTCTGAGAATGAGGTGGTTGTGGTTGGTGGTGGCCTGGTAGCACACATGGCAGGAATGGCGGCCAAGGGAGAAAACAAAGACGGAAACAGAGACGAAGAGAGAGAGGGGGTTGGGCAGTGTTCGATGGTGACTATGTGGAGAGTGGATGGCCGTGCGTGAGCTTTCCAGTGGTTGTGTTCACGGAAACTCTGTGGCTTCTAGCAATGGTGAGTGGGAGAGAAGGGAGGGAGAGGGTGCAGAGCACGGGCTACAGAGGATGGAGCAGTGGAAGGGGGACGAAAGAAAGAGAGAAAGAAAAGAGAAATTACGGTTTTGGGAAATTAGCCTTTATTTGGGGATGATTTAAATCAAACTATTTGCTGCGACTCATTCTCGCTGCAACATCTAATAAAGTTGGCATTTATGAACCTTTTCCGGAAGACTTATTTGCGGCGACAAAAAGTTGCTACAAAACAGAAAAAAGCCATTTTTACTAGTAAATTTTCGATCATCGAACGTGATCTCACTGCAACAACTTGATTCATTTTTCACGGACATCCTTTGTATGATCAGTCCTGTATTTTCCACCATGGTGTGTTTTGAGAAAAAAAATCGTGGAAAATGGCCAAATTTGTTGTATTGACGTTATTTATGAATGAAATCAAATTAGATAACTTATTTTCATTAACGAGCAACTTGAAAATTAAAAATAAATAAATAAATAAATAAAGTGGACGGGTAAAAAGGGGTAAAAGATTGCCGGCTAACTAGCATTTTCCAAAACAAAAGGTAATGCTTCATAATTTTTGTGCAACTATGACCCTCAAAAGAGATGAAGACATTTAAAAGGAAGAAGTAAAATATCATCAATTTAAGTCTTACACCAAGAGTGACCTCAAACTAGAGGAATGATAACTGAAATTATTATTATTATTATTATTATTATTATTATTATTATTATTATTATTTATCAAGAGTCAAATGGCAACCCAGAAAACTTTATTAGTACAGAACATTATAGTTTATTTTTCAGGTATCAGTAGTGAATAGTTTAGTCTCTGACTAACAAAAACTAGATTAATCTTCGAGTTTCCGCATGATGTGGTTGACAACAAATTTGTGCCTAATTAATCAGATACTATCATAGAACATATTTACTAAAAGAATGGTACACGTATTAATCATACACACACACACACATATATAATTGACTGAAACAAATTAACTAATCATACCTTCAAAATTGTTGTCGCTAAGATATAACTTTGTAAGCATGGTCAAGTTCCCTATTTTCGGAGATATCCTTCCATTGAAATTATTCATGGAAAGGGATAGAACTTGTAACTGCTTACACTTGTACAAAGTGGACGGAAGTTGACCATGAAGCTGATTGCTAGTCAAAGAGATAAATTGTAAGTTAGGAAGATGATCAAAGATGTACATTGGTAGTGTACCAACCAACATGTTATAGCTTAGATCAATGAATTGCAACGAAGACATGTTGACCAAGATGGATGGCATCGGACCCGTAAGTTTGTTTCCTCTGAGACTAATTTTCTGGAAGCCAAATATGTTGAATATAGACGAAGGTATGGATCCTGAAAGTTGGTTATATCCAAGAGAAATTTGTTGCAACGAAGTTACATTAGATAGAGATGGTGGAATAGTACCTATGAATTTGTTACCAAATAGGTACAAATATTGAAGTTTTGTTAGCAACGCAATCCAAGATGGAATTTCTCCGCTCAATTCATTGTATCCAAAGTTTAAGTATTCCAAGCGATAAAGACGTGACAACTCATTCGGCAATGAGCCATGAAAACTGTTGTTTCTCATGCTTATGTTAACAAGGAACGAAAGGTTCCCAATGTGCGGAGAGATGGTACCAACAAGGTCCATGTAGGAAAGGTTTAAAGCTTTGACTCGGAGATGCTTAGAACCACAAGTGACACCAACCCAATTGCAAACAGAAGTAGAGGTGGACCAATTGTTTGTTAAAACATGATGAGGATCATAAGAAACATGATCTTTCAGGGCCAAAAGAGCAGATTGATCAGTAGTAACGTTGAGAATTGCAGGACTAGCAAAGTTAAACATGCAAGACTCACTACAACAAATACTGCATTTTTCCGTGAAGCACTTTCGTCGAAATAACCAGATGTTATGTGGGAATAACATTTTTTGTCATCATTTTTGCTGGTGACATGTTGGTGGCATATAATTCATGGACAATACTACTTTACCCACCAATACAATTAGTTGGTGGGAAAAACTCCTTTTAGCCACCGTATCAGGTGGTGTCAAAAATCTCAGCCCTCCGTGGCAAACTCCATGAACAACTCAGCTAAGGTGGTGAGTGATACCTCCTTTGTCACTACACTAACAGTCCGTAATATTTATTAGCCATTAGCCATTTCGTGGCAGGGTTAGTCGTATAAAGTCATTACCCACTCTAAGTGTTGTGACTTCATAATTTTTGGGATGACCGGATCTGGTTATAATTTAATTTTATTAACCTCAATACTTGTCGTAATAAGTTATACGCCACCGGATGTCATGGTTGGAACTAAGTATTAGAGATGATCCGATGTTGTAGCAAAAATTTATTAGGCAGTTGTCGTGGACGTGACAAAAAATAGTTTTACCTTTATACCGTCTAGTGGCAATTTGTATAATATCCATGGGAACTAATTCCCACAAATAGTTCTCGTCTTGTGACAATACACGTTTTGCCATCATTTTCGTTGGTGACATCGTTGCCATCATTTCCGTGAAGCACTATTTTGTTTATCCATTTAACCTAACTGTCTATGATTTTAAATGGTCATCTAACATAGATTTTCCAATTAGTGCACTTAGTCCCCATCATATAGTAGGTGGATTAAGAACCCATCCATTGTGCATAGATGTCATCATTTTTATACCTGCATAACATTCATTGCCCCAATTGTTCACACCCCAATGCTTCCTTCTCCCACTGGACAGTACAGCTACATTTGTATGCATTTTAACATCTATGTTACTCAACACTGCTGCTGATCACCCCAACACATATGTCATCCTTATGCAGTTTCCCATGAACTTCTATCCATACAGATTAATGAGTGGTAGCTGTACCAAGCTACCTTAAACAGATCTAGCAATCTAATTTCCAGTACCACATATTAGAGACAGCAACCATTTATTTAAAGTTACTGTCTTACTTTTTCACTAGGGCTGAGTGTGTCGAATTGCCATCTATATAATCATTATGCATCCATTCTTAATCCTCTATCAGTGGAAGGAGTCAAAAGCTGTGTTTAATACATTTCAATAAATCTACCAATTAAATGAATTACTGCAAAATGGATTTCTAGATGGGTGTGTTATAATTTCAGTTTTTAGTTTCTTATTTCTTTCAGGGGAGATAATGAATAAGAAAACACACCCATCTTGTGTTAGTCTAACAAAATTCCATGCTTGAACATCCACCTTGTTGCATCCATCTGGGAGAAAGTGGTTTGGTTATGACCAAGGATATTCCAACCGCCCAAGGTCCTGCACATGGAAGTCAGCCCACAAAATTAATTCAGACCAGCCTTTATAAATTGAAATTTGTTGAACAGTTTAAATACCCTATATTTTATTTGCATAAGTTATTATGGGAGTAATGGATTTATCCCTACCATAGTCGACCATAATAACCTTCGAAATATTTGTGGACAGAAATCCCAGTTGGTCTTACTGCACTTTCCACTATATGTTAGCGGAAAAAATCTGAAAAGTTTAATTGATTAGTCAAATATATTTTAAATGGACAATTCTCTACAACAAACATCTAGCAATTGAGCATGAAATGATATATGCAGCCTGCCAACGAAATTGCACTGAAATTGACTAATCAGATGGCAAAAGGGAGTGTAAATAAATTGAGCCAAAATGACACACTTTTAATAGTCAGGCCTTGTCATTTTTTGGATATCTCATATAATTGGGCGACTTGTGCCTTATCTTGTTATATAATATATATAATATATATATTATATAACAAGATGGTAGACAATATAAGACTCATCAAAATTTTCCTAAAATATATGCCAAGGACATAAAGAGATTTTCTCTGACAAGATCATTGAGGAATTCTCTTCCTATGTTGCACTGGTTGAACAACGATTGTTTTAGCCAGTCCTAGTGATAACAACCATCAATTACTAACCTGCCTATAGTGATATGAAGGAAGGTTGAAAAAAATCATGGTGTTTGAATATCACTGGTTATCTATAAGTCACAATTGGACTTATAGATAACCAGTGAATACAAGGCTGATTTCCAGGCAATGTAAATGAATGTAAATACAGATATACCATCCATATCTGCGTTATATTCAAGTAAAGGGAAGAAGTAGATTCCTAAATTGTATTTGTTAAAAATGCAATATTCTGAGTTAAAATAACTCAGAAAATTGCCGATGTAGTAGTTGTATATATAATCGGTTACTACAAGAATTTATGTAATAGCTAACGCTGTAAAGTGGTAATGTGTGTATGCCTCTGTAGCATTTCCAGATATTTGATATAAACCAGATGAATTATCATTCATCTACAGGCTGCATGCATGCACAGAAACTGTTCAGAGAAAGCATTTCAAGTACACCACAGAAACTATTATCACCTGGCGATTTAAATCAAAAAACCTAGATATCAGGAAAACCCATTGCCATAAGTTGTCTAGCCAAAATGTATCCCAAGCCAGTATATGTCTAATATAAAAATTACCTGGTTGGTTAGAAATAACAGGTAAATACTTCTTATGGCTTTTAATACAGGCTGATTGAGTTGGTAGCTTGCTAGATATGGCATAGGGCAAGTTATGAACAAATAAATAAATGTCCACATGTAAGGCATATGGACATTATATACCATGGTCTCATTTAAGCTCCTGTCATGAGTGGTAGGGCGACATGAGAGAATCAGACAAGTATGGTTCCAGCCAGTGCTCAAAAGGTCAGACTCATTGAAGGAGGTAAGGGCTAACAAGGTTAAGGACATGACAGGAGACACTGAGACAAGTACAGTATATTGTTAAACCAGTTCATTATAGGCTGAAATTAGCACTAAGTAAGATTTAGGTAATTCGAGTATTCAAGGATAGTTTTGCAAATATATCTATATATGGTCATCTGTATATATATATAGATATATACAGACTATATAGCTATACTACGGACAAATATAGTACGGGATGGGAGATAGTGAGGTGTTTATAGCCATCCACAAAAAACAAAAAAAGATAGTGAGGTGTTTGTAAAACAAAGAAAAATGATAGGTACTATAGCCAATAGCTAGCTAATAGTGGTACAACAATGCAAAAAAATATCCCAGCCCTGGTTGGAAATTAACATTCAAACTATAACTAAGTTATGATCAGACTCTGAAGTAAATATATATTAGAGTTATGTTCTGTTAATCACATGAATGGTAGGCTGCTTTCATCAAGAACACCTATCTAGCAACATAAGCTAGAAGGAGATGAGTTTCATTATATCCTACCGCTGAGACAGAAAACAGAGGTTCATATACAGACTACTAGGACCAGATGAAGCAGATTATTAATATACAATCAGTTGAAAACCAAACATAAAATTAAAAGCCATTAGACTGCATATGCACTGCAGTCCCATATTAACCCTTATCAGATAGGGAATGCAAACCCTATCATTTCAGTCTTGTACATAAAATTAAGTCTCTTTATCTATCGATCTCATTTAGGAATCCCAAACGTGACTGGCAAATCTCACTGGTGGCATCAGTTAACTATATAAATGCACAAAAATAAGGACAATAATGAGTAAGGCACACTTCCCTTTTGATCAAGGAAGATGGTGTAAATATGATTCATATGCAGTCCAATAGTCTAAACCAGTTCACTACAATGACAGCAGGAGAGAACAGAAGTCAAAAATTATTTCAGAGAGTAGCATTCTCTATGAGATTTTTATAGCTAACATCGTTATTAAGCAGTCTATATGACATATGATACAGACTTAGCAAATAAAGACATGAGGAATCTTGCACCAAATTTAAGTTCTAATATAAACTTTCACATCCCATTCTGAGTAACTTGTGCTCTGATAACATCACTTTTTCTTGTATAGGAGGTAAATTATCGAATGAAAATATTAGAACTCTCAGCTTCGTGTACAGACCAATTGGTAGACTTCAAAAGAAGCTGTAAACTCCACCAAAAAAGTTAAGCTTTCTGCCTGCTGCTCATCCAACTGCAACTACGAAATTGGCTGCTGATGTAGTGTGAATTTCCCAACCATTCCTACTGACAGCCTACAAAAAATACAGGGCTTTATCAAATCCAGGAAAGTTAGATACATCATTAGAGCTGAACTGGTTATTTAATATACTGCAATTGAAATATCCTTTCTAGAAACGGACCATGAAGGAAAGGATTATATATTTACAGGGCAGGACCAATTCAATGAGATGTATTAATATAATTGCCTAATTCATGGGAAACATTAAACTAATCGCAGCGCAAACAAGGGATTGCAAATATTCAGACCAATATCCCCGACCCAACAAGCTAAGTCATAGAAGGCAATGCTGACATAGAGCAAAATTGGTATGATAGACGTCCACTGAGTGAGAAGTAACATATAGATTACCTAATAGATGGAAATGTATTTGTATAAAAATCTAAATAGTGGCCAATTACAATATTGATAAGCCATTTGGTTTCATAAGCCAGGATGTGGGTTAGCCTTTTGTTGTGATCTTACAACCTAAGACCAAACAATAGTGCAGTCAAACGAGGACCCTCTGTCAATGGATGAATGGTTTAAACATGACCAAAGGGATTAGCAATTGACAATACTATCTCCTATCATACACAAGTATCATGGATGCATGCTTGGATGTGCTTAAAAACATGAAACATATATGTTTCAGATTGGAATGCAATGTCAAATTTTTTTAACGGGTACACTTAAGTAGAAGAGCAGCGCTAGTAAGGACAACGCCCTTACCTATATTAGGCAAAAATAGATTAACATGTTGGAACCAATCCCCACACACCAATATTTACATAAATAATATATACAAATCTGTACATACAATGCTTCACAACAATCGGGGCTACCTAATCAGCAGAAATTCCAGAGCTAAATTAGGGATCATCCGTGGCAAATTCATACTTGTGTATTTATTGACGATAACAAATAATTACATGAATCAGATTTGCCACAACCATATCATAAGAGAAGTAGAGAAATCTTACACAATATCTTCAAAGTCAGGCCCAATGGTACACAATCATACCATTAATAGAGATAGAAGATGGAGGGAGAAGAATGTGAGGCTGACTGTGTCTCGAAGCCCCGAGAGAGGGGATGCACCAGAAGAGGGCTTCCGCGTCATACTGGAGGCTAGGGCAGTTGCTGGGAAATTTCTTCTCACTCTGCAAAAATGCACGGGTTGGGGACGATTAGTATACAGCGTGGGGGAGGACGCGACTATGGTGAGAGGCGGTGAGGTTGTAGGGCGAGTGCGATGTACGGTGGCGGCCACAAGCTTGGAGGGGAGGGGGGGGGGGGGGCGCGGCGGTTGGGAAAGAAAGGAAAGGGGTGGGGAAGATAACATCGGGTAAAAAGGATAGACCCGGTATCGTGCGGGGTATAGCGGGATTAATTGTTGTGGAGCATATTCAATAATAATTAACTGATGGTATATTTCGTGGGATAAAGATGAAATAGCTTAGTGGCAAATATTAAATTACTCACGAGGGACTATCTACTGGGGAGGTACAATTTTTGCGATGAATTACATTTCATGGGAAAAAACATTAGCTGGTGGGTTATAACTTTTAACCCACGACGATTTAAAATTTTTGTAAATTTTAATTCCCATTAACACACAGTAGTGGGATCAAAAGTATTTTCCGTGATTAAAACCCCTATTACCACTATACTATTGTCACCGAAGAAATCTCATGGTAAAAGGCTGGTTTTTTTCCCATTCTTTGTTTTGGTGACAAATAGCCACTATAACACACGATGTTCTGTCATGGAAAAAGAACCCGTGACAAAAGCTAGTATTTGTTGTAGTGACTGTACCAAAAATAGAGTAATAAAGTGGAGGATGAGAATACAAGCTGCTCGGCTGGCCATGAGTTTGTAAGTGGATTGAGGTACTCGATGTGTTGCAGTTGTACTCAACGAAGAACGAGTGAGGTTGATATTTAAAGAGGTTGTGGGGTCTGGAAATTCAGATCATGAGAGATCAAAAGAGAGTTTTCTTTTTATTAAAAAAAGAAGAGAGAGAAAAGAGAGTCGAAGGTACTGTTTGTGCATTGAATTCTTGAATGACTTGTGCAATAAAAGTAATTTTGTTATTATTATTATTATTGTTTGATTTATAACCGTTTTGTGCGATTGCATTACGCACTCTCCCCTGTCACAGCGTGAATCACTTTGTTTGAATTCTCTCTATCATAAAACTACAAAAAAATCGAGATATTTTTAAATTCTTGGCTGAATTTTAATATTTTAAATAAGAGAAATATCGAGGTAATTCTTATAATACTATTGCCTTTTATCGAAGGGTGAGAATTTCTATCGATTTTTGTTCTCTTCCGCTTCTAGAAAGTTATTATAAACAACGGATCATAATTTGTACTACTTGTTTTTAAGAAATATGACATAATTTTGTGGAAGCATATCCACGTAGATACAAGACATTAAATTTGTCATTTCCATTTTGTCAAATTCATGGGGGACCTCTGGTCAATGCAAAATACATACCCATTAATTAAAAGTTGTGGTACGTTGATTTTGAGTGGATTAATATCTACATTTTCTAACCCCTTAAATGGTGCACGGCAACCTTAAAGCCGATTTAACTCGGTCTTGTTAGTTGAAAACTGCATAGTTCCACATGTACGATGGTGACCCTGCTATTGGGCAAAGAACCTATTGGCCGTCGGCTTGAGTTTATCCCCTTCCTGTAGCATACGCAGTCAGATAAGTATATTATAATCACGACGAAGAGAGTATATATATATATATATATATAATCTTATAAATTAATCTAATTTTATTTGATTTATTAGATTTATTTTTTAATAAAAATAATTTTATAATATTACGAATCATATAAAATATTTTAATTTATAAAATTATTTTTATATAATTAAATTATATCTAAAATATTTATTATAATTTAATTTTAGACTTTTCAGCTTCAAAAGTTATGATGTTTCATAGTGACCGATGGATGGATCCTCAAAGACTCAGATTTTCTGTTATTATCATTAGTGAGTGACATATTCCATGCAAGGCAGACCTTATTCCAAACATCATCGCACAAATTAGTGAGCTTGCAATTCTTCGACCTGTCCCCATTAAATTAGTACTATTTGGGTTTGTGAGCCATATATCGATGAGAATTTCGTAGTATTGTAGCTTTGCTGGAGGTCATTTTATAGAGACAGCTTGAGCTACAATCGAGTTAAGTTGAGTTAATTGGTTTATTATTGGGTTTTATTTCAATATTCATAAATGATTTTTTAATGAATTTGAATTTATTGTTCATGGATTTTGAGTTTATTTATTCAATTTTAGAAGAAATAAATGTGATTATTAAATTAAAAACAGTAATAAAGGAAAACAAGGCTGAGATCCTCTTGAATTTACTACAGATTGAGAAAGACATGCAAATGTTAAGCAGTGAGTTTGAAATCATAATACTTGAAAAATCCATAATTCATATCGATGGCATTACTATTGAGACGATAATGTTATATATTATACCATTATTTGATTTTTTTAATTATATTATTTTTTTAAAATGTTAAAATAAAACATGATATATGATGTGACATTCATTTAGTGATATCATTATTCTTATTTAAAAATATGATATTTTTTTCATTAATTTGTCAACAATATTATCACTGCTACAGTAATGTAAAAAGAACTCCATCTAATAGATGAATTTTGTACAAGCTGATGATCAGGTTCTTAATTATCATATTCTTTCCTCTTTCAAACGTCAAGTATAAGAAACTCATGTGGCGGTAGATTCTGTCGAAATGCTCTATACCATTGACGTTTGGCAAAGTTGTTTGTAAAGAAATTCAATTTTTGAAATTAACTTATACAAAACGGAGATTTGTTACTTAAGGCCCATTTTCTACAATTTGATCAATGGAGACACATAATATATAGATTACACTATATTTAATTCTAAAATTTATATTATTTATGAGTATTAATATTTAATTATACGATGAACTATATATTATCTATTCTTTTTCAATCTTTCCAAATATCTAAATTATAAAATTATAAAAAAAATTATTATTCATGGCAGTTTGTCTGCCGTCTTTAATTAGACGATATCGTCTAATTAGGGATTGTGACAGCTAAGAGTAATACACAAGGCATCCATTATTTTTGTCATATCCATTTGATCAAATTCATTTGACTAGACTACTTGCTGTAATGCGTTTTTAGACCCAAGAGTCAATGCAGAGGACATGATGCGCGCCCATTAATTAGTCGGGATTGATTTTTCATTGGAATATCTACATTTTCTAGCCCTTTAAATGGTGCACGGCAACCTTATTAATGGTAAAGATTTGAGTTTCAAAACTCATGATATTTCGTAGTAACGGATGGATCGACTTCAAGGACTCGGATTTTCTGCCATTATCATTAGTAAGTGACAGCTTTTATACGTTCCAAACATCATCTCACAAAATAAGTGAGCTTGCAATTCTTGAACCTGTCCCATTCCATTGATCTTTACGGGAAAATTCCTAAGCCCTCAATTTTGAATTTTATATATAATAGTAAATTATATTAAAAGGTTTTAAATAGTATCTGAAAAATGTATGGTGCAGCGCTGGTTACCAAGTTAAACATGGATTTTTTATTAAATATATTTTATTCAGATAATTATAAATTTTAAAAAAATTAATATAATATTAAATTATATATATTTTTTAAATTAAACATGATAGAAAACATGCAATTATTGAAAACCAAAGCTAGCTAATTTAAGAGAAGTGCGTGCATGGAATCCCGATAATGGGTCCCAAGCGTTTCTCTTGATATTTTTTTCTAACTTTTTTACTTAGTGATTAAGTATTTTTTATTGGTATTGTGAATTTTATTTTATTTTTTAAAATTTTAAAAATATTTAAAAATATTTAAAAAATATTTAAATCCTCAACATTTGAATGGTTGTAGAGCCACACCTAATTTAACAATGACAAAAAGGGTCCACTTAAAAAATTATGAACAATACACCCTTCTTAAAATTAAATTCTCAAAATTTTGCATAATTTTATTAATTCTGAAATATAATTCAAATAAAAAATATTTTATCATAATTTAAATGAAAAATAAAATATTTCTGATCAAAATATTTCAATATTTCTTTAAAATTTCTCGTATTTAAGTTATTTTAAATTATGGTAATATTTCTCTTTTATTTTAAATTATGAAAATAGGAGAAATATTTTGTTTGTTATGTCTTGAAAAAATATAATATTTTTATTATAATTTAAAAAAATATTGAATAAAAATATTATATAGTTAAAAATTATTTGAAAATTTTTTTTAATATTATTTTTATCTTAAAACTTGAAAAGTTGTATTGATTTTTTTGTTTTGTTTTGAAGCTTATAAAAGCTGTATTGATTTTTTATCTGAATAATGATTAGATAATTGATTAGATGAAAAAGTTAAAAATTAAAAAAATATATATTTTTTATTTGAATGATATTTCAGAAACAATGAAATTATGAAATTTTGTGAGAAGTTTTAAGAATTTTGGTGATGTCCAAATATGGCATTAATTTTATTTCTTTTTACTTAATGGTTGATGAATTATTTTTTAAAGATTTTATAATTTTTAAAAAATATATATATAGTTGAATATTTTAAAACATGTGATAAATTATAAAAAGAAATCATGCTCTGGTCACGATCGACGGCTTGTGTCTCGTCCTTAATTAGATGATGATAAGGTTGTTAATCACATGTAATAGGGGTTGCAAAATACATGCCCATAATTACTTAAGGTCCTGTTTGAATTGAAAAATCATTTAAATTCATTCTATTTTATCTCATTATCATAATTTTTATAAATTCTCATGTAAAATATAATATATAATTTAATTTTTTTAATTTTAAAATAATAATAATTTTAAAATCATCTCATCTCATCTCTTTATTTAAATAGAATTTAAAAGTTATGGTTGATTTATTATTAAAATAATTACATTTTCTAATCCCTTAATTAGATAATGATAAGATTGTTGATCACATGCCTATGGAGGTTGTGTGACAGCCTATTGGAATAATATACAAGACATCTGCTCAATGCAAAAGACATGCCCACTAATTAAAAGTTGTGGTTGATTTTGAGTGGAATATCTACATTTTCTAACCCCATAAATGGTGCACGGCAGCCTTAAAAGTCGAGTTAACTCGTTCTTGTTAGTTGAAAACTGCATGTTTCCACATGTACGACGCTGACCCTGCCATTGGGGAAAGAATCTATTGGTTGTCGGCTTGCATTTATCCACTTCGTGTATATACGCAAAAAAAGTCTGTAATTTAATAGAATTGTTATAATAAAAAAAAATTATATAAAAATAATTTTGTAAATTGATATAATTTACAAAAAAATTATAAAAAATAATTTTATTAGATCTATTTTAGATCTATTTTATTAGATCTATTTTATAAAAAAAAAAATTATAATTTGATAAGATATTACATTAACATAAAATTATTTTAATTTATAAAATTATTTTTATATAATTAATTTATATCTAAAATATTTATTATAATTTAATTTTAGACTTTTCAACTTCAAAAGTTATGATGTTTCATAGTGACCGATATATGGATCCTCAAATACTCAGATTTTCTTTCATTATCATTAATGAGTGACATCTTCCATGCA
Source organism: Carya cathayensis (assembly GCA_011037825.1). Taxonomy (NCBI): domain Eukaryota; kingdom Viridiplantae; phylum Streptophyta; class Magnoliopsida; order Fagales; family Juglandaceae; genus Carya; species Carya cathayensis. The sequence continues at coordinate 17,074 of QGSO01001089.1, forward strand.
AGGCGGGCCTTATTCCAAACATCATCTCACAAATTAGTGAACTTGCAATTCTTCGACCTGTCCCCATTAAATTAGTACTATTTGGATTTGTCAGTCATGTATCGATGAGAATTTCGTAGTGTTGTAGGGAGGTCATTTTAGAGAGACCGCTTGAGCTACAATCGAGTTAAGTTGAGTTAATTGGTTTATTATTGGGTTTTATTTCATATATTCATAAATGATTTTTTAACGAATTTGAATTATTGTTCATGGATTTTGAGTTTATTTATTCAATTTTAGAATAAATAAATGTGATTATTAAATTAAAAACAGTAATAAAGGAAAACAAGGCTGAGATCCTCTTGAATTTTCTATCTAAATTAGATATATAATTTACTACAGATTGAGAAAGACATGCAAACGTTAAGCAGTGAGTTGGAAATCATAATAGTTGAAAAATCCATAATTCATATCGATGGCATTACTATTGAGGCTATAATGCTATATATTATACCATCATTTGATTTTTTTTAATTATATTATTTTATTAAAATGTTAAAATAAAACATGATAGATGATGTGACATTCATTTAGTGATATCATTATTCGTATTTAAAAATATGTCATTTTTTTCCTTAATTTGTCAACAATATTATCACTGCCACGGTAATGTAAAAAGAACTTCATCTACAGGTTCTTAATTATCATATTCTTTCCTCTTTCAAACGTCAAGTATAAGAAAATCACGTGGCGGTAGATTCTGTCGAAATGCTCTATACCATTGACGTTTGGCAAAGTTGTTTGTAAAGAAATTCAATTTTTGGAATAAACTTACACAAAACGGAGATTTGTTACTTAAGGCCCAGTTTCTATAATTTGATCAATGGAGACACATATAATATATGGACTACACTATATTTAATTCTAAAATTTATATTATTTATGAATATTAATATTTAATACGATGAATTATATATTATTTATTCTTTTTCAATCTTTCCAAATATCTAAATTATAAAATTATAAAAAAATTATTATCCTGGTCATGGCAATTTGTCTGCCGTCTTTAATTAGACGATGATAGATCACATGCCATAGGGATCGTGACAGCTTAGAGTAATACACAAGGCATCCATTATTTTTGTCATAACCATTTTATTAAATTCATTGGACTAGACTACTTGCTGTAATGCGTTTTTAGACCCAAGAGTCAATGCAAAGGACATCATGATGCGCGCCCATTAATTAGTCGGGATTGATTTTTCATCGGAATATCTACATTTTCTAACCCTTTAAATGGTGCACGGCAACCTTATTTATTATTATTATTTTTTTATGAGAATATGCTTCATAGCATTCATACATAAACGAAGTTATAACTGTGACTTATCAATACAGGAGATCCAGCCTATAAGTCAACTAACGCAACTGCTCAGGAACTTTCCCGTCAACAAATTTCTTTGTGATGGACCTTGTCTAAACTTCTACACCTTCTCTTCTGACAGCAGTCAAAAGAGAAAGCGCTCTGTCAAAACAGAGCTAAACGACCTTTCTTCCAAAGAAGAGAGGTACACTCACACTCCATCCTCCCAATGAGGAGGAGTACCAAACACCTACCTCCTCTTAGGACTAACACCCACATTCTACCTTCAAAAGAGGAGTGAGACACAAGACTATTTTTTTTTTATTATAAAAAACTAAACTAAACTAACAAAACAAAAAACTGGCTAATGGGCTGTAAAATCAAATGGCCCAGCCTGAGACAAAAGCCCAGCTGATTGCTTGTGGGGGCCCGAACCCGTTAGGGTTTCCAAAAGAAATTCTGCCGCCGCCACCCTTATCTCCTCTTTCCTTCCTCTGCATCTTCCCCCGCCAAATCCCCTGCACCAGTGTACGAGAAAGGCCTCAGCACCAGTGTACGAGAAAGGCCGCATTACAAGATCACTGAAGGTTCGCCCCGGCCCTCGCCCTCATGCCGCCGTCTCTTGCCCAGTCTTACCCCAGTCTGATGTACGTGCTTAGCATGCTTCGGAACTCGTCCATAAAATAGTCCGGCGCAGCATGCTTCGGTTTGAGTTCTTCACGGTCCACTCGCAAGCGACTACAGATTGATTAGTAAAAAGCTTCAGAGTAGCTGGTAGTAGGCTACGGTCATGCCGCCCATCTCAACCAGCCCGGACGTGGACAAAACCTCTGCTTTTCAAGATGAGAACAGAGCACACGATCGCATGCCGATACCCGGCTTCGGAGGTCAAAACAAACACCAAACACAGAACAACCACTGCGTGAGAGAATACACCTAAAGCCACCGATAGAACAACCACCCCCAGCCTTATTATTAGAAACTAAACGGAGGGAAGACTATCGGCTTTGTTCTTTAGAGAGAGACAGAGCGCTAGAGATAAACAGAGCGCTAATGCTTCGTGGCAGTTGCGGCAACCTTATTAACTGTAGAGATTTGAGCTTCAAAACTCATGATGTTTCGTAGTGACGGATGGATATACTTTAAGGACTCGGATTTTCTGCCATTATCATTAGTGAGTGCCAGCTTTCATGCAAGGCTGGCCTTATTCCAAAAATCATCTCACAAATTAGTGAGCTTGCAATTCTTGAACCTGTCCCATTCCACTGATCTTTACAGGAAAATTCCTAAGCCCTCAATTTTGAGTTTTATATATAATAGTAAATTATATTAAAAGGTTTTAAATAGTATCTGAAAAATGTATGGTGCAGCGCTGGTTACCAAGTTAAACATGGATTTTTTATTAAATGTATTTTATTCAGATAATTATAAATTTTAAAAAAATTAATATAATATTAAATATAATTTTTTTTCAAATTAAACATGATAGAAAACAATTATTGAAAACCAAAGCTAGCTAATTCAAGAGAAGTGCGTGGAATCCCGATAATGGGTCCCAAGCGTTTCTCTTGATATTTTTTTCTAACTTTTTTATTTAGTGATTAAGTATGTTTTTATTGATATTGTGAATTTTTTTTTAATTTTAAAAATATATAAAAAAAAAGAAAAAGAAAAATGGCACCCTCCTTAAAATTAAATCCTCAACATTTGAATGGTTGTAGAGCCACACCTAATTTAACAATGACAAAAAGGGTCCACTTAAAAAATTATGAACAATACACCCTTCTTAAAATTAAATTCTCAAAATTTTGCATAATTTTATTAATTTTGAAATATATTTCAAATACAAAATATTTTATCATAATTTAAATGAAAAATAAAATATTTCTGATCAAAATATTTCAATATTTCTTTAAAATTTCTAGTATTTACGTTATTTTAAATTATGTATTTCTCTTTTATTTTAAATTATGAAAATAGGAGAAATATTTCAAATATTGCAAAATAAGAGAGATATTTATTTGTTATGTCTTGAAAAAATATAATATTTTTATTATAATTTAGAAAAATATTGAATAAAAATATTATATAGTTAAAAAAAATTTAATATTATTTTTATCTTAAAACTTGAAAAGTTGTATTGATTTTTTTGTTTTGTTTTGAAGCTTATAAAATTTGTATTGATTTTTTATTTGAATAATGATTAGGTAAATGATTAGGTAATTGATTAGATGAAAAAGTTAAAAATTTGAAAAGAAAAAATATTTTGCATTTGAATGATATTTCAGAAACAATGAAATTATGAAAATTTTTAAGAAGTTTTAAGAATTTTGGTGATGTCTAAATATGGCATTAATGCCATATTAATTTTTGTTTTTTTACTTAATGGTTGATGAAGTATTTTTTAAAGATTTTATAATTTTTTTAAAAAGATATATAGTTGAATATTTTAAAACATGTCATAAAATTACAAAGAGAAATCATGCTCTGGTCACGATCGACGGCTTGTGTCTCGTCCTTAATTTGATGATGATAAGGTTGTTGATCACATGTAATAGAGGTTGCAAAAGACATGCCCATAATTACTTAAGGTCCTGTTTGGATTGAAAAATTTTAACTTATTCCATTTTACCTCATCATCATAATTTTTTTAAATTTTTATGTAAAATATAATATACAATTCATTTTTTTTTATTCTAAAATAATAATAATTCTAAAACCATCTTATCTCATTTTTCTATTTAAACGGATTTAAAAGTTGTGGTTGATTTATTATTAGAATAATTACATTTTTTAGCCCCTTAATTAGGTAATGATAAGCTTGTTGATCACATGCCAATAGAGGTTGTGTACGTGACTGCCCGCTGGAATAATGTACAAGACATCTGGTCAATGCAAAAGACATGCCCACTAATTAAAAGTTGTGGTTGATTTTGATTGGAATATCTACATTTTCTAACCCCTTAAATGGTGCACGGCAGCCTGAAAAAGTCGAGTTAACTCGGCCTTGTTAGTTGAAAACTGCATGTTTCCACACGTTTGACGCTGACCCTGCCATTCGGGAAAGAATCTATTGGCTGTCGGCTTGCATTTATCCACTTCGTGTAGTATACACACAAAAGATCTGTAATTTAATATAATTTTTATAATCACAAAAAAATTATATAAATTAATATAATTTTTATGTGACTTATTAAATCTATTTAATAATAAAAATAATTTTATAATTTGATAATTTATATTAACATAAAATTATTTCAATTTATAAAATTATTTTTATATAATTTATTTAGATGTAAAGTATTTATTATAATTTAATTGTAGATTTTTCAGCTTTTATTATAAAAAAAATGAGTTTTTATGATTATTAATAATTTTTTTGTTGTTATAAATTAATCGTAAAAATTCGTTTTTTTATAATATTAAAAACTTATGATGTTTCGTAGAGATGGATGGATCCTCAAAGACTCAGATTTTCTGTCATTATTGTTAGTGAGTGACAGCTTGCATGCAAGGCTTGCCTTATTCCAAACATCATCTCACAAATTAGTGCGCTTGGAGTTCTTCGTCCTGTCCCATTATGAGTACTATTTGGATTTGTAAATCATATACCGATGAGAATTTCGTAGTGTTGTAGCTTTGCTGGACTTTCTTTTAGAGAGACAGCTTGAGCTGTATGAGTTAAGTTGAGTTGGTTTATTATTGGGTTTTATTTCATATATTTATAAATGATTTTTTAAACGAATTTGAATTTATTGTTCATGAATTCTGAGTTCATTTATTCATTTTTAGAAGAAATAAATGTCATTATAAAAATTATATATTTTTTCTCCCATTCTCCAAAAATACCTTAGAGCGCAGCCTAGAAGAATACCATACAATACAATCAGATAATTGCACCAGCTTTCCGCCAATGATTCGTACCCGAACTGGCAACCACCCTACTTGATAATGTGGCTTTAAGGTCTTTGGTTCGAATCCTCTCAAAAGCATTAGCATTAACATTTAATTGGTTATATCATTAGACAATTTTAAAGTTTTATATTATTTTAAAAAAATCATCATTTTTCGCATATCTATTAGTTACATTTATGAGCAAATAAAATTTATTATGATAATTTATAACGATAGTTTTATTATTAATAATGTAACAATTATGTCATTCATTTAAATTAAACTATTACTTTTTGTTTATGTTTCTAATAATTTAAACCATTCGATAAAATCTAAGTTAATATTTTATTACGCAACGAACAAGAGAAATCAGTATAAAAATAATAAGCCTGTTCGGAGAGAGAGAAAATGAACTTCAAAGTAGATGCCTGAATTACTATTTGTCTTCATGTATATTTAGCTGGAAAATACTAGTATACTACTCTTTCTGCCGAGGACTACCGTTATTGCTGGAATTATTTATTTTTATTTTAAATTTTTATTTATTTAGTGATTAAGAAAGTATTTTTTAATAAAATTTTAATTTTTTTTTATTTTAAATATCTAAAAATGTTAAAATATATATATATATATATATATATATATATATATATATATATATATAATAAGCAAAAGAAAAAAAAAAAAAGGTAATTGGATTTCCAACGGTGGCTATAGAGCCACCCATATTTATCTACTGTAGTTAAAAGCTCAGACCGCTATTGGATTCCTAGTGAGTCAATGACTACACCACTGCCGCCGGTTAAACTGAGCTAAATGGCCAGGTCCCTAAAGAATTTCCCAGTGAAAAAAAGAAATTAAAAGATAAAATTAACAGGCTTTTTGGAAAAAAATACCATCATTGACTTATCAAAATAATTTTAAAAAATAATTTAAAAGAATAATATTAGATATAGTCAAGAATTAATAAAGAATCGTATGTTTTTTTTTAAAAAAGAGTAAAATCTATTATTAACAATTTAATTTTTTCTTATAAATCATATATTTATTTATTTTTTAAAAAGAGTATGCACCATTTATGCATTTTATGACTAGGAATACAATTTCTCAACTCAAAATGAAATCCGCGTTTCAAATACTCCCAAGTTGTATATATGTTACCTGCTTGAGAAAATCAAGCAAATTAAGAGTTATCGACATTTTCTAAATAAGTTGTCATCAAATATTGAAAGGAGACGTGAGTTCTGGCTTAAGACAAAATCGGCGTAATACATTTGGCTCAAAATTTTTATCTAATGTGGTTAACCCTTAGGAGCTTCTTCTTTTTTCCACCCCCTTGAGCATCTGTTCCACTTTGTAATGGACCATAAAGACAAATACGCAGATTACCTTGGAACAGTCGTGGGTGAAAATATTAGTACCTTTTCAAGTTCCGGAATTCATCCCTTCCCAGCAAAATGAATATGAGTGATGCTAGGGAATGGACATTAAAAAATACAGTCATACTCCCTACAATGCAAGAGGCATTTTATAAGGTCCCCAAACATAGAATGTCAAAAATAAGATATTTTTAATTACTTGGACAGATTATTGAACTGAAAATTACAAGGGCATTCTATAAGAAAGAAAGTGGACAATATAATATACACGGAGGTCAATCATATCAAAAATACCTCATAGTGAGTCCAGAAAATACCTTTTGCCGCCAAGACATTTCGTGGGAAATAACAGTTTTCACATGACAAACATTTTTGCCGCAGGGTTGGTTCTCCGGAAATTATTATTTATGGGGAATAGTCGCACCGTAAATAATGATCAACACATCAAAAATATATGCACCGAATTAGGATTCACCGCAAATAAAAATTATCCCAAAAAACAAAGAACATAAAAGCGTAAAATTGTATTAGTAAAAACCCCAGCCAAGAAATCAATAAAAAAAACCAAGCAAAATAAGAATTACCCAAAGATATAAAGATACGGATGCAAATATGACACATGGTTTGACCAATATCATTGACAAAACATCCTCATAGATATCATGTTGGCAATATTAACCAAAAAGAAAACATCAAAGTTGTGATACGTACTAACCTCCAGTTCATTTCTTTCTTCCACGGCAATTAGTAATTGTCTTTTGAGATGTGACCCTCTTCTTTATGATTTTTGGATGAACAAATATGAGACAATGTAATGAGTCCAATCAAAACAACCAAAAAAATTTAGGTTCTAATAGAAAAACCGAATCATACAAACATTAAAAAACAAAAAAACCAACACAGTGTTATAAAACTAATGAAAAGAGAAAGAGCAAAAGAGAGAGAGATCTTGAATATGAGAGAAATGTTTAGAGAACTTTGTTTTCTCTTATTTCTTGGTACATTACACAAATGAGGACTCCCTCTATTTATAGGGATCTCTTGGTACAAAGAATGGTTATGATTGTTACACTTGTCATCAATCCAATGGTAAAGAGTACAAAGGAGGTTAGGTGTACCTAAAATCACCATTGGGGGGTAAGTGTACCTAAAATCACCATTAGGGGGTAAGTGTACCTAAAAACACCATTAATGGCTAAATGTGGTCATACAATACAATTTGAACTTGGTTTATAACACTCCCCCTTTGGATGACCACATATAAAGAATATGCCTCGTTAAAACCTTCTCATGGAAAAACCCAGTGGGAAAAAAAACCAATGACGAAGGAAAAAGAGTACAATATTCTGTATATCGCCAAGTGCTTTAAGATTGCCTCATTAAAACCTTGCAAAGGAAAACCCAGTGGGATAAAACCTTAGCGAAGGAAAAAGAGTACAATCAGCACAAGTTTTTAAGACTTTACTCCCCTGAAAAGTACATGATAATATGTCTTCAATTCTCCGCATTCCAATGTTGCAGTTGGTAATGCTTTAGTGAATAAATCTACCAGATTATTTCTTGACCGTATCTTCTTGACATCAATTTCAACTTTCTTCTCATGAATTGCAATGATCTTCTTGTGTGGATCTGATAGATAACTCGCATCTGTATATCCATCTAATTGTGGACTTGATCCAAATAATTACATATTCAGGGCTTCAATTGAACTGGAGATAAGGTACTTCAGGACCAAAAATTTCTCCATCGTCTTCAGGACGAAATGGATTTTTCTGCTCATCAAATTATCGAGCAACCATTGGAGTAATCAGGACTTTATAGTGAAATTCACCATATTGATCCGAGATCATTGAATTCACTACTCTTCTGGAGTTCTTGTAAATAACATAATTACTAGAGGAGTTATCAAAATTAAGCCGCAAACCTCTATATTCAAAAACGGTGGCCATCTTTTTAGGCCAGACAAGCATCGCGGGATTTTACAGTTCTTATGTACCTGTCAGGCGCCGAAAGGCTATAATGCTACATCTGCTATCAGACGCCGCAAGGCTATGATGCTATGCCTCGTCTCTTGTAGAGAGATGCTTCACGAGGGATGCCGTGAAGCAATAGAGGTGCTTAGTTTTTCTCTATAAAAGAGATATTCAGCTCATCTTCATTCGCATCTCATCTTCTTCACTTTTCTGTAATCATACTGCATTTTTACTCTGCAATCTCTTTCTGCAATTTTATTCTGCAATCTCTTTCTGCAATGGCTCAGCAATCTTCTCATGGCCAATATATAAGGTATTATGCACCTAGCTCATCAGCTGTTCCTNGAGTAAAATCTATTATTAACAATTTAATTTTTTCTTATAAATCATATATTTATTTATTTTTTAAAAAGAGTATGCACCATTTATGCATTTTATGACTAGGAATACAATTTCTCAACTCAAAATGAAATCCGCGTTTCAAATACTCCCAAGTTGTATATATGTTACCTGCTTGAGAAAATCAAGCAAATTAAGAGTTATCGACATTTTCTAAATAAGTTGTCATCAAATATTGAAAGGAGACGTGAGTTCTGGCTTAAGACAAAATCGGCGTAATACATTTGGCTCAAAATTTTTATCTAATGTGGTTAACCCTTAGGAGCTTCTTCTTTTTTCCACCCCCTTGAGCATCTGTTCCACTTTGTAATGGACCATAAAGACAAATACGCAGATTACCTTGGAACAGTCGTGGGTGAAAATATTAGTACCTTTTCAAGTTCCGGAATTCATCCCTGCCCAGCAAAATGAATATGAGTGATGCTAGGGAATGGACATTAAAAAATACAGTCATACTCCCTACAATGCAAGAGGCATTTTATAAGGTCCCCAAACATAGAATGTCAAAAATAAGATATTTTTAATTACTTGGACAGATTATTGAACTGAAAATTACAAGGGCATTCTATAAGAAAAAAAGTGGACAATATAATATACACGGAGGTCTATCGTATCAAAAAGACCTCATAGTAGGTCCAGAAAATACCTTTTGTCGCGAAGACATTTCGTGGGAAGTAACAGTTTTCACACGACAAACATTTCTGCCGCAAGGTTGGTTCTCCGGAAATAATTATTTATGGGGAATAGTCCCACCGTAAATAATGATCAACACATCAAAAATATATGCACCGAATTAGGATTCACCGCAAATAAAAATTATCCCAAAAAACAAAGAACATAAAAGCGTAAAATTGTATTAGTAAAAACCCCAGCCAAGAAATCAATAAAAAAAACCAAGCAAAATAAGAATTACCCAAAGATATAAAGATACGGATGCAAATATGACACATGGTTTGACCAATATCATTGACAAAACATCCTCATAGATATCATGTTGGCAATATTAACCAAAAAGAAAACATCAAAGTTGTGATACGTACTAACCTCCAGTTCATTTCTTTCTTCCACGGCAATTAGTAATTGTCTTTTGAGATGTGACCCTCTTCTTTATGATTTTTGGATGAACAAATATGAGACAATGTAATGAGTCCAATCAAAACAACCAAAAAAATTTAGGTTCTAATAGAAAAACCGAATCATACAAACATTAAAAAACAAAAAAACCAACACAGTGTTATAAAACTAATGAAAAGAGAAAGAGCAA